>JAHWFO010076089.1:0-18740 GCA_023313115.1 Rhysida immarginata | reverse complement strand
GATGAAGAATGGCATCGTTGCATGCGATGCGTGAAGCAATTGCTTTCCAGATTTGATAACTCAGGCATCTATTTGCAGTCATTCTGGCGAACCTAAGCGAATGTGGAAGCGTTGCCAGAAGATCATCAGCATCAATTCAACTCAGAAGCAACCAATCTTCGAGTGCTGTATCTCACATTAAGAGATTTGGACCAATATCTGACGAACAATGAAAGCCGACTCAAGGATTATATAGGATGCCTCAATTGCATCAGTTGGCTGATCAAGAAGTTGAAGAGTTTCAGGATTCAAATCCACTGGCGTCGCTGGAGAATGCATACCTTTGGTCAAGATTCCAAGAGTTGGTGGATCAAATATCGCTCTTAAATGAATGATAGCTGATTGTTTACAGTCACATATTGAATGCGGTACGCAATGAGACGCCAGAAAGGGAGACTCTGTTGTTGGACAGTTCTGGCGAAACCGGTAAATCAATTTTGCTGGAAAAAGTGCCGGCGACTGTTTGATTGGAATGCAAAATTGCCATGGCAACGGCAACGAGTGGAATTGCAGCACTTTGGTCTGGCGAAAGGCACATTCAGCTTTGCTTATTGCTCTGCTCGGTTGCGCCGGGCATAACGCCTTTGTAAAAAAAAAATTACTTATATTTTTGCTTTGCTACTCTAACGAGTTGGTTACATGGCGTATTCGACAACCTTGATATTGTGGGTTCGAATCCTTCAGAAAACACTTTTTAAACAGAAACAACTTTGTTTTCCGTCTTCGTTTTGCCCATACGATTTTTATTATATATGTCCGTCTTCGCCGAGCTTAAATATTTACGTGACAAATTTGAAGATCGCGTTTTGTATGAGCATTGTTCTTCGAATGCACACAAAATGCCACCCTTGCGTTCCGTACGGAAATACAAGCACATAGTGCAGAGGATCATACCATTGGTGATTTTCTAAAATCCGACGAACTCTACTTTGTGTGCGCTGTCGCAAAATAATATCACCATATGTACTGACTCCCTGCCGGGTAAAAAACACAGTAACGTCCGAAGTTGACAGTAAATTGTAGGGTCGACGGTCATTAGGTTGAACGTTTTGGGTATTAAACAATACAACAGCCGATTCCGAATAATCAGGTTCAATACAGGCTACAATACTCAGCGGGGATAACGCAGGCAATTCGTTTTAATGCCAAGAATAGCGTTACAGGCGACCGATCATTTTGTAGAGTTCAAACGTCGACAATTTCCCGTTCGCCCAGCTTATGCAATGACAGTTAACAAGTTCCAGGATCAAATCTTAAACAACATTGGTATATATCTAGAGTAGATTGATGCTGATACCCCGCCTTCGTTTTGCCTTGAAAAGCTCGGCGAAGATGGGCATCTCAGCTAGTAAATAAAATAAATGAAATAAAATGTTATGAATCTTGGAGATAAAATGTTATGCAGAAGAATAACTTTGTTTCATTTATTTTATTTATTATATTATCTTGTTATACACAAGGAGTTCACAACATTCAAATGAAAAAACATATTATTCTACTCCTATTAAAATATGTATATTCTATGATTTATGTTATGCAGAACTTCCCTTATTCTGAGTATGTGCATTACAGAGAATTTTTTAATACTTTCGTGTCCTTCCTCCAATGAATTATTCTAGTTGATGGTAGAATACCGTCTGTTTAAGAAAAGAACGTGCGCTATAAAATTAAAAATGTTTATTTCCTGAAAATGAGAAGACAAGCTTCACATAGAACTATATTTGCACTTGCATATTAATAAGTGGTCCATCCACCGTCGTTGTTAACATTTCTGGGGCATGCTTTCTACTAAGCAGACAGCAAACTCTAGAGGTAAAGACTTCCAAAACTGAGGAATTGGTCGAGTCAGCTGGTTCAAAATCCCTTACATTTATAAAGAGTTGGCATCAGATGGCTGAGATGGCCAATCTAACTGTGCAGTGCTGTTGTTCCTTCCATTGCTTGCACAGCTTACTACGATGTTTCGGCTCATTTTCCTCTTGAAGAACCCAGTTTGTATTTGTCCTTCCGTCAACCTTCAAACAGATGGTAATAGATTCCTTTTGTAGACTTGGGTCATTCTTTGAGCGCTCAGGTTTCCAATAACGATGCGCTTATTCACAAATCTATTTTTTGAGTAGCATTACAGGGTGCTTAACGGTACGGTGCAAAGTTCTGTTTATGGGAGATGACCATGCTCGACGAGGAAAATCGAGTGTAGATAATATGGTCCCGGAGAAAATGGTCCCGCAGAAAACGGTCCCGGAGAAAATGGCCCTTGAGAATAAGATCCCGGAGAAAATGGTTCCAAATGCAAAGTAGGAGATAATGGTCCCATATGTTCAGCATGAACTCTTTAAATTTGTTCTAAACATTGAAACAACCCATAGGTCATTTATAACTTTTATAAATTATAAATGTGATGGCCATTTATATCAGATTTATTTACGTTTTTGCAAATATATATAAAATTTTTTAACATAAATCACTTTTTTTGTAACATGTAACATAAATTACATTGTTTCAATCAAAATAACATTAGCTTTTGAACACAAAATGGTTAAGTCTATAAGAAATGCTAAATCTAAATATCTTTTTAAAATGTTACAAACCAAATATACAGGGTGTCCCACAAAGGACTCCCTGATTTTAAGAGTAAATATCTCGGAAACGGGGAATAGAAGAATGAAACAAGTATGTTTATTTTCAAAGTCGTAAAAATCTGATACGGAAGTTTCAAAATTAGTTACAAATGTTATCGACAGTTGGCGCTGTACATAATGTACTGAAATTTCGTTCATCATTTGCGCCATCTCTATGCTGCGAAAGGTGCATATTTTGTGAGATGATTGCAATGGCTGCTTGCAAAGGGCAGTTTAAAGCCTATTTCCCGGACTCTGTACTGCGAATACAGCGTTCAGCGCCACCTTTCGGCAACATTTATAACTAATTTGTAACTAAATTTGATATTTCCGTATCAGATTTTGACGTCTTTCGAAATAAACATACCAATTGTTCCATTCTTTTATCGTTCTCCATTTCCGGGATATTTACTCTTAAAACCACGGAATAAATTTGTGGGTCACCCTGTAATAACGGGTAGCATTATATGGGCTTCATATTAAATAAGACTCTGTTACCAGCATCTGTAACCAAACTAGTTTGCCAATTAAAAGAATTACGGGCTATGAATTAACTTTATAGAGCCATGAACGATTCCACCCATCCGGCGTATTTTGTTTCGTAATGGTTGATAACCTCTAATAAAATCTTGCAAACATTCCAAGAAGGAGCTTAACCTCGACAAAGTGATTGTCACATGCGCCTGCCCATGTCTATAATGCTTATAAGATAAACAGAAAATAACTGTATTCATTCATAACATATCACTACGAATAGATTGTTATGAACATGCCATTATCCTTGTATTCTTAACGGGCACTGTTAGAGCACGTACGAGCGACTTGAAGGGGCCCACAAAAAGCGCGAAAAGTTTATACATCCCTTTTCAAGTTATCGTGCAAACGGCGGACGACCGGATAAATGCGCAAAGACCAAGCGTTCATTCTTATAAATAGCTTTTAGCTAAAGCTTCTAAAAAAAGTAAAAACTAATCAGACAAACTCACTATCGTTTCCTGCGATAGTGAGTCCTTTATTAAATAGCTCCGTTCCGTATAATTCTATCAATGATTAGAATCAGCTATCTCTGCAATTGAGAAATATTAGTTAAACTATAATACTGGATGCATAAAGCAGTAATTATGTAAACCATTATGTAATAGTGGATGCATAAATTTGATACTTCCGTATCAGATTTTGACGGCTTTCGAAATAAACATTCCATTCTTCTATCGATCTCCATTTCCGGGATATTTACTCTTAAAACCACGGAATAAATTTGTGCGTCACCCTGTAATAACGGGTAGCATTATATGGGCTTCATATTAAATAAGACTTCGTTACCAGCATCTGTAACCAAACTAGTTTGCCAATTAAAAGAATTATGGGCTATCAAGGTGATCACCAAATTGGAACTACGATAACTACAACGTTATAGTCGTCCATATTTTATTTATGAATGACCTACCAGATATACCGGAGGGTAAAACCCCATGTTGCCCTCCAACAGACTAGAGCCCAAGACTGGGTTGATGAATAAGCCATATAAAGCAAAAGGATAAAAATAAATAAGATAAAGTCGAGGCGGCAAGAAAAGCCGAGTCAAAGAAAACAGAAAAAAAAGCAATAAAACAATAAGAAGTCTAGAACAACACAAATAAATTGTGCTGGAATAATAATAAAGAAAATAATAAGAAAAAATTACAATTGATTAAAAAGAGACAAGGAATTACAAGTAAAAACATCAATGGAATTAGTAATATTAAATGAATCATGTGCTTTTATGATTTTAAAACATGGATCAAGGAGGCCATAACGTTCGCGGTTTTCTGTTTGATTGAGGAACCCTGATTTCGATATTATCAAGAATCCGGGGAACCCGAATCCGTCCATTTGAAATAATAATTAATAATTCAATTTTATATATTCCATTCAAATAAATAGATTACATAAACTATACTCATAATGCCTTTCCCGAAATCATGTTTTAGCTTGTATGGGAGTTTAAACTATTTTTGACAAACAATATAATTTAAAAACAATTATATTTAAAACTAATATTGTTTTTGTAAATAAAAATTTAAAACAATTATGCAAAAATAAAATAATATATACTCTTATATTGTTCTATATTCTTCTGCTGTTTTTAAAATTAAATGTACCCCAATATTCCGAAGCCCCCATAAGGGCTTGTATGGAAAAATGAGGGCCTATAGACAAACATACACGTATTAATTATTTTTTGAAATGATGGGAAATTAATAACAAAAAACAAAAAACAAACTAAAATACACAGACACATTTAAATCGTCAAAAATTACAAACAGTAAGATCTCTTCCTAGAACTTATTATTTATTATAAATTATCATTACAAAAGACTAATATATACATACAAGGAATTTTTATTTAGTAAAGTTTAAGTGATAATAAAACATAAATATTTAATAATAATTATCTACCAAAATAATATTGGTATATAAAGAAAAAAAATTTTTTTTCATGAATGTTCTTATATCCAAATCTGAGTTTACATTACACTCAAATTATTTTTTGCGTTCTTCCAATATAAAAAAACTTGATTTAATCAAATTAAAGGATGTTAACTTAAGTATCCATTCTGGTACATTATTAAATAGGCTTGGGATATAGAATTGTCTTTCTCGTTTTCCATAATTATTAAAAATATGAGGTATATCAAATTTTATGTTTTTTCGTAACGAGTATTCTTGTTTTCTGCGTTTTAGGTAGTTTTTCGAAAAGTAAATACTATGTATTCAAATAATGTTTCAATTTTTAGGATTTTTAATTCTTTATATTGATACTCTATTGGATATTCATGTAATTTAGTGCCATATGTTATTTGTTTAATGATTTTATTTTGTATCTTAGTAATATCTTTAAAGTCTGTTCCAAATTTATATATTAATAATCCATAACAAATTCGTGATTCGAATAAAGAGTTATAAATCATTTTTCTAATGTGGATAGGACAATAAGGACTAACATGGTATATTAAACATAAAACCTTACGTAACAATAATTTTAGAGAGGAAATATGTGAATGCCAATTTAATTGAGCATCAAAATTCATTCCAAGATATTTAAAATTAATAACATCGTTTATTTTAGGACAGATACATTCGGAAGTTCTATCACAGTATATTTTATGAATATAAATATTATCTTTAAAGAAATCTATATAATTTTTGTGTGGAATCTTAAATCTCATTAAATGAGTTTTTTGAATATTTAAGCTTAACATACTATCTCGTATCCAATTAACAATTTTCATTAAATTTTTTTGTGTTATCTTAATAGTCAATTGTTCGCTTCAATTAATGAGGATGTTAATTAAAGAGATCGAAACTGCTTTTATCAAATCAAAGATCAATACTAATACGTATTGTTCAATTGATTTTTAAAAGTGGTCTTTAATAATGAGCAGAATTTGTCAATTCTAGATTGTAAAAATTTTAAACTTTGAGTTTCTTCAGAATACCATATCCAAACATCATAAATCATTTTGGAAATAAGTTGTTTAAAAACAAGAAATTAAGCCTCCTGAGGAAGGTATAGGAAAGTAGCGGAAGCTCTGAGTTCTTCTATTCTTTTATTTCTTCATCTGCACTTTTTAACCCCCCCCCCCCCCATTTTTTATTTTTTTTTATCAAAAATTGATTTTCTCGAGCCCTATATTTAGAAAGTATAAAAGAACCCTATCTTCTTTCCTATCTCATCATTTTTGATCGAATGATATATCACACCCTATATGTTGCCATAAATTTCTAAAGACCAAGTGATTGCCACCCCCACGATTCCGACCCTATTGAGACAATTTTGCCCAAACTTTACAGCAATGTTGATCTTGCTTAGAGGAATCTGCATACCGAATTTCACTCTTTTATATGGAGAAATACGCGTAGAACTTTTGGTCCCCTTTAATTTCCGCCGCCAAATCTCTGACCCCAGTGGGCCAATCAAAACCAAACTAAATAGTGAAGGTGCACATGCCCATAGTAAGCTACATCCCGAATTTCAACCTTCTACCTCAAAAAATGCGGAAATTATGAAGGGGACGGACGTACGGAGAGACAGACGGACATTGTGAAAACAATAAGTAGCTCCATTCTTCCGCTACTTAATAATCAGGAAAGTTTTCACATCACTAAAAATATTCACGAAGCGTTTTGAAATCCCTAATAATAATCTGCTGGTACTTTTTAATTACTTCCTTCACATGTTGTTCAAAAGAAAGAGTGTCCTTAAAAATTATGCCCAAGTTCTTAATTTCGTATGGACGCTGAATTTTTTTTGTTGTTCGAGTGCATAATGAAAGACGAAATTTGTTGTTTTCCTTGAGTAGGTTTTTCAATGATTAGGTAGGTTTTCCTTGAGTAGGTTTTTCGTAGATTTTTCAATGTTTAAATTAAGACCATTGTTGGCGTGCCATTGGTAAATAGACGATAATGCCGATTGAAGTTTTTCCGAATCGTCCCAATTCTGTATACTTGTAAATATCTTTATACAAGGTGATTCAGACAATTTCTGACCATTTCACTCGAATGACGTGCATTAGGGATAAACAATTGAAAGAATATGAGCGCCATATCGAATTTCTAAATAGTTGGAGTTTGTATTGTTGCAACGGCGCTGCATGAAAATCGTATTGTTGAAAAATGGCGCCCGCTTTATCAACAGAGCCGAAATGCAAGGTTGTCGAATGGTATTTCGAGACAAAATCACCTGTAACCTTGCAAAGAAAGTTCCGGAAGGAGTATAAGTGTCGAGACGCACCAGGCAGGCAAGCAATCATGGATTTTGTCAAGCAATTTCGTGCCACTGGATGTGTTAAAGGAAAGAAAAAAGGCGGGAGCGAAGCTCGTGTTCGAACGGCCGAAGTTGTCGAAAATGTTCGCACAAGGTTGGTCGATTCCCCTACCAAAAAATCTGTTCGCCTGCGAGTCCTGACCTAAACCCATGTGATTTTTATCTCTGGGGGTTCCTTAAAGACAGTGTGTTCACTACAGCACCAAGAACCCTAGACCAGCTGCGACAAAGCATCGTCGACTGCTGCACCCTTGTGGATGCAGAAATCCTGGATAAAGTTATGAACAACTTCACCATTCGGCTGCGAGCAGTTCAAAACGCTCGTGGTGGCCACATTGAGCATATCATCAAGACTTTTCCACGGGAATAAAAACTCCGAACTGCCTAAAATATCATACTGAAATGGTAAATTTGTAAACATTAATGGGTCAATACATCATAGTACTGAAATGGTCAGAAATTGACTGAATCACCCTGTATCATCAGCATATAATAATATTTTAATATCCAGTTCTCGAAGCAACAGATAAGTTACGAGATCTGCAATATATACATTAAATAGCAACGAGCCCAATGGTGAACCCTGTGGTACACCACTAGTGATTTTTCTTCTAATATTTCCACCTGATGAATGATGTAATAAATACATTATAATAATAATAATAATAATAATAATAATAATAATAATAATAATAATAATAATAATAATAATAAAATGCATTATATCGTTCTTTTAAAATTACACTTCTCTTTGAGTATGTGCAAAAGACTACATTAAATTAATTAAATTAGTCATTTATTAAGTTTCTGATGTTTCTGGTATATTCCTCGTTTAAATGCTATTACAATTATTATTGATCTATTTACTTTAATCTTGTGAATATCTAATAGATTATACGATTACTGCAACATTGAAATATATTATTATTGCAACACTGAAATTTTAGTCTTGGTATCATTTTAGGACATCGTGATCGGCATCTACGTGTTCATGCTACGAGAGAAACGGTATTTGATTCAGTTTTCACTTCGAAACTTTTTTGCAGTTTTTTTTTTGTATAAAACGAATTTTATAAAGTTTATTCATATATAAATTTTTTATTTCCAACATTTCGGGTTTCTTTAAGGGAATAAAATGTTTCAAGATCTTTGAAACTGCCTTTAATGATTTGAATTGCAAAACACGTTAGGGCTGAATCGGATATGAACTTAAATAAAAAATTCCTCATAAAATATTGAGAAACGTAAAAATTAATCATCCGTTAAGCGATTATTTACTTGGATTTTTTTTTTACGAGATCCTCTTAAGGTTATTCTAAATATTGATTTCCGAGACTAACAGTCTCAAGTTAAGGCGGGAAAGAGCCACCGGTTGGCCGTAGATCACGATGGAAGATCGTTCGTCGGAGGAACTCGCGATTTCTCCCTCTCCCCTCCGCCTCCACTTCTCTTGTGTGGTACAAACGGCGATAAATTTTTCCTCGGTAAACGTCTGTTGAAAACTGATACGTTCTCGTTCCACTTGTCCTCCCGAAGTCGTCATAAGCTCTTTCTGACGTCACCAAATGGCCCAACCACAATGCCACGCGAAATCGATAGCACTCGGAGCTCCGAGTACAGAAAACAAACACATTTTTCTTTTTCTTTAAGTGTTCTAACCTCTGGCCAAGCCAAGAAGATTGCAGGAAAACGGATATCGTTATCTCGAGGTTTTTATACACCGGAGATAATACTCTCCACGCTCCGATACTCCACTTTCTAACTCGTTCTTTCTTTCCTCCATTTGGTTGGTAGAGAATGGCTCGTCCCCCGGAGAGAATAATAGGGACGAGACCTGTGACCCCCTCGGTGACCTCGTGCGTCCCTAGTGTAGGCAGCCACCTCAAGCACTGATTGGCGAATCCCGGAGAAGCAGCAACAACCTTTTGTTAGGACTAAAACCTCCTACTAGGTTTAAGGGCTACAATAAACTGCTACCAATCATCATTTCTCGACAGTGTTATCCAAGAATCGCATAAAACTCCCATCCAAACGCATTCGGCGTGACTTCTCTTTTGAAACTCGTGACACCGCGGAAATAGGACGGGGGGAAAGGGGCACGGGAGGAGACGCAGTTGGTTTATTTCGCGGTCGATATCGAAATGAAGCGCTCTTCGATCAATAAGAGCTTTTAGATGGAACGAGTCGCAGAGGGAGATTGTTGCAAAGCTACCGTTAACTTCTACGTGATACTGAAGCAGTTGACATTCAAACATAGGAACTACTCACTTTTAAGTAACATCAGCTCAACAAAGGTTCTCCGATTTGGGATTTGAAAAAGAGACCAAAAATAGAAGTTGTCGTTTTTTACGCTTTTTGTTTCTGAAAGGTTTGAAAAAAAATTCTACCTACTCTATAACGGCAAAGGAGTAGCTAAACAATTTTGCTAAATGGATATTTTGTAAATATCAATATTTCTAAAATATTTAAGGTTTATTAGGAATTTTTTCTTTGATAATAAATAATGATGATAATCCCTAATCGCAGTAAAAGACATTTACAAAACAATGTTAATGTAACTAGCTTTTAAGAATGACTTATTGCCTGTATCTGAAGCGTAAAAATTTGTTCAACCAAATGAGAGAATTATAAGATTGGACGACGTTAATACTGTTTACTCCCCTTAAGCATTAGGAACATCAATAACTCAACTTTGCTAAAATAGCGCATAGCTGAACTACAGGATGAATGAAAAGTCTGTTACCCCCTCCTATCTTGGATACAAACATAAATATATAAATTCCACTAAAGGCAACGAATAGAAAGTTGAGGATGACCCTTTCTGATGGTGCACTCAGATTTACTTCAATGTTCGGATTTTAAAGAAAAATTCGTTTCGTTTGATATTTGACGCTAAGCAAGTTTGTAATTGGAATTTTTGTTATCTCTTAAGGTTTAGAGGATAAGATTTGCATTTGTCTTAATTTTCATAGTTGAAATATATCCGAATTGGCAAAAACTGCACGTCGTTCCTATAATGTGGACAGATAAGCGCCTAGGTATTCTAAAGCAGCAATAGAACCTATTTCAAAATCTTCTATATCTTATTTAGACATATAGAAATGCTGGTTGAATTTCGTTAAAGATATTTGAAATTGAGATATCTCATTGTATATGATGTTAATTAACATCATTATGGAACTAAGACGCCTAAAGTTCAGTAGCATTTGCCTTTTAATAAGAAAATTGAAAGAAGATGCCTCCTTGAGGTTTAACTTTAATTAAGTTATCGAAGATGTGAACATAAATCTTCTTTTCAGTTTTATCTAATAAAAAGAAAGACATTTCAAACTTGTTACCTTTTAGGCTTTCTGCGGAAGAAAATTGCTAGGAAGTGTACGATTTCCGATCTAAGGTCTTATGACATAACTTCATTACTTCCTTAAATTTAAAGCTATATACCTTCCTAATTTCAAACGGTTCAAAAAAATAACAGGATATTAAAAGGTACGTATGGCACGACGTTTGCAAGCTAGTATTACGGCAAAGGGTAGCAACACCAGATATTAGACACACATTAAAGAGAATATGTTCACTATCACAGATGCTTGAATGTTGATCATTCAGTGTGTTTCATAGACTACCGTTATATCACCTAAGCACTCGAACAACATAATCCTTTCATCCGGCGATGAGAGCGGGAAATGTTGATCCAATCCGTTAGTAAGTTATTGAAGCAGAGAATAATTTAAAAACATTTCCTAAGCTGATGTATTATTTATTATTATATATATTCAGCTTAAATTAGTTTATTATTTAAATTAATTCAGTTTTACATTCTCTGTTTGTTGAGATTATTTCAATCTACTTACCTAATTAGTGGATTTGATTTTTTTCTTCTCCGTGGTTTTCAATCTTAATCTTCTATCTATATATATAAAGAAGGATGTTTGTGGGTGGGTTTGTTTTTTATAGAAATCTACAGTTTTATTCTTCATGAAATTTTGCTTACTTGACCTTCAAAGCATGAGGAAGGTCACTGTCTACCTCAGATTTCGGAAAAATAATAATTATCGATAAAATATCGATATTCATGGTTATGGCAGGGCATATTAATGAGAAACATCTCATAACCAACAATGCAAAGTAAAGTTTATGCAACAATAGGTACCAACAATGGCATAAACACGCAATGCACAAACACTCTGCACGGACCAACAATATATATCTCACGACCAACAATGCAAGGAAAAGTTTGTGAAACAATAGGTATCAACAATGGTATCAACGCGCAAGTCACCAATAACAATGAGCACAAAATAATGATGCAATGATAAAGCAATCCTTTCCAAGAATTATAACAGTGAACATAAAATGATGATGCAATATGGATAAGTTTAAATTTGTAACAATGCATAGAATTCCTGGTATTCAGGCTTTTCTTAGAAAAGAGAGTTCTTAGTACTTAACAATTTCTTGAAAATCTTTAAAAATGATCAGTAACTGGAGATAATGGAGAGTTAGCAGGCTATTGAGAAAGAGTGGAAAGACGACAGAGGAAGCACTCCTTTAGCTCCGTGCTGTATTGAGCAAATGGGAAGCAAGTAAATAGAGGAATCGGCGACCGCTAGACTACACAAAGTGATGAATGGCCAAGTTTTGCTTCAAGACATCGAGAGAAGAGTGGAATTGCAACAACATCAAGTGTACATCTAAATTAAGATTATGTGAGTAAGAAATTATTTAGACTAGCAGAGGCATCCTTGGAGAGGTCCATCCATTGTGAGCCTTTAAACAATTTTTTTTCGAATTTTCATTAAGAATTTTTACTGTAGTAATTCTAAGCATTTTCATGTGTTTATTTTTAAGATATTGCAAATTTTAATTTAATTTTTTGAGATTGTTCTGTTTACCTACAAGTGTAATTATCCCGGGCAACGCCGGGTACCTTTGCTAGTACTTGAATATTAAGGGCGGCTTTTATGCACTTCTTTCTTGTAATTTTTCTTGTTCATGTTCATTCTTATAACGACGGATCATCATCGTAATCCCCAATGCGAAATTATGCCATTAACAATATCTGTATAAAATTAATTCGAATGTGTACAGCAATCTTCGGCAGGCTTATCCATTAAATCCATCCAGGCTTAAATCCAAGTGATTTTTTTTTATCAATTTCAATGACTAACGAGATAAATATTTTTATGAAATTTTTATCATACTTGTTTAAAATCTCGTTGTGAAATTTGAATAATTCTTTGATTGATGAGCTATTATTTTATGAAGATGAATAATTTTTAAATTGTATAACACTTTATGAGATTACACATTGAAACGGGTAATATTTAATAATGTAGTATATTTATATTTTCTAAATCTATCTGGCAAGAACGTCGGTCGAGTTTTCTTCACGTCTTTCTCATCGACCGCGCGGGGAAGCTTAACTTTCCATCGTCTGGATTAATGACGTGAAAATTTAGTGACAGCCAGCGAAATTAAAAATTTAATGTCTTCTCCCTTCCTTCCTTTCATCTCCTGTTTTGTGTCCTGAAGGGCATCAAAGCGGAATCAGGTAAAGTCATATTAAGTTACAAAGAAAGGAAAAAACTTTACAACTTAGAAACGGCCAACCACCCAAGGAGAGCTTTCACGTGATCGCTAGTGTGAATATTATTTTAATATTCCAAGTCTCAACGTCTCTAAGAAAGCTTCGCACATCATGGTGCATAAAAAATATTAATGTAAATTGATTAATTGGCATTTAAGCATTATCACCGGTAATTATAATTAGTTATTAATAAAGAGAGTAATGTGATGTTTTTCGGATAAATGAAATAAATTTAAAATGAAACTATTCATTTTGGTGTGAATTTTAAATTAATTTGTGTTTTCTTCCCTTTTTTTCTGTTGAAGCAATAAGATTCTAGAATATATCGGATGACTAAAAAGTCTGTTGTACTTCTCTTAACCGGTGCAGAAAAGTTTCAGGACCTTCCGATGACCCTGGTTAAGTAAATTAGAACCTATATAAATTTATGTAAACCTTAACATAACAATATCACATAACATAACATTTTCATTTAGATTTATCATAAAGAAATATATATGTCCAGTTATTTTGGCAGGCCTTTATGAACAAAGATGAAAAATAAAAAAGTATTATAACAAAAAAAAGTCATTTTGAAACTATATTAAAAGTTGCAGCTTTCAACTGAAATATTTTTCTTTCCTTTTTCTGATCAATTTTCAGCTTCTCCCAAAGGACCTGCATCTTATCGATTAGCTCTTCAGATTCTCCCTCCATTTGAAAGGTTCTATAATATTTTTACTGATAGGTCTTTAATAATATAATAATCAAGATGATGTCTTTAAGTGAATTTTTTACAATAGAACAAAACGTGCTGCAGTAGATACTCTCATAATACGTGCGAGTTTTTCACAAGCTACACGAATATAAAATCATTGTTCAGAATGTAATTTGCTCAATTTTTAAATAGGTGCTCAGCATGTTTATAATAGTACGTTTCTTCTGTAACCTAGTTTTAAAGTTCGCAGAGATCACAGCATGATGACTGCTAGAAGCGCTGAAAATGGCGTGGTTTTCAATGACCATTTTCTCTTGGTTTGGTTTCAATGGGATGTAATTAGATAAATTTGGTAAATTTCAAAGAGGCCCCACTGTGTGAAAATAATATCGCAACCTTTCGGGCTAATTTTTCATTGTTCTTTACCCGGAACACTTAGCTTCAAAGTTATCACTCATTTTTTTATGATATTGATAATAATCTTCTATTTTTTTGCGCCACAAGATTTTATTCTTATTTCTGTTAATAGCAATTAACTGATAAGACTTTCTTTTAAACGCAATTCAGACGTCGAGACTTTAATTTCGCATGTGATTTAAATATATTATATTTAAACATAATTCATAATTTCCGTCATACACCTGTTTGATATAAAGCAAGAAATTAATAGGAAAAAAGGGTATAGGAAAAAAGCGGAAGCCCTAAGATCATCTATTTTTATCCCTTTATCTGCACTTTTAAAGGCCCCACTTTTTTAATCAAAAAATTGATTTTCTAAACGTTGTGTCTAGACCCCATCATTAAAAGACCTCTCTCTGCTTTCGTTTCTCATCATTTCCGATCGAATGCCTATCACATGACATATGTTGGCGTATTTCTAAAGATCAAGTGATTGCCACCCCCCGCAACTCCGACCCCACTGGAACAATTTGACCCAAACTTCATAATAATGTAGATCTTGCTTAGAGGAATCTGCATACCGAATTTCACTCCTTTATGTACTGTAGCGTGCCTTTTTGAACCCCTGCCCGCTCCTTATGTGGAGCATAATTTTTTACCCTTGGGTTTTTTTTTTAAATTTAATATTATAATTTTTCCTCCTGTCTACGGAATTTTATTTGTATTATCTTTATTATTTTTAACTTTCCCCCTCGCAATTGTTACAATCTTTGACAATTTCGCCGTCTTAATTTCTTTATCATTGTTGGCGTTTGAGCTAATGTCTCGTTCGTCGCGCTCGTCCGTATCTCGTGCGTTCTTCCCGTGTTTAGCTGTTGTAGCTTTTTGAGCTAATTAGGCAGTCAGGCCTCGGTCTTGGCCCCATCGACTTCCTACCATGGGAAAGCCCTGGGAAGTCGGCCCTTTCTTTAGTTTCTACCATGGCTTGAAGATTTCTTAGTTTAATTTTGCCAGCATTGGAAGTTTTGCCCATGGATTGTTTTGGGCATGTGTTCAGCAGTCAGATTTCTTACTGTTGACAATGGCTTTGCCATTATGCCTGTCGTCAGGTTCTACCTTCTCTTCATAAATGTCTGCCTGACGTTTTTCTCCGGCGTTCCACCTTCAGGACGGTTTGTGTTTATGGATGGCTATCGTCGCCTTCACCACTTGGGCATTTGTGTTCGGGTTCATTGGAGGAACAACCTTTTTTCTATTTCTAGGAATGAAATGCACACGTCGGGTATCCTGAGTCGATTGCGGATATCGACTAGACAATGACGCCTTTTTTTTCTCCCCTCGTTGTTCAAAATTTTAATGTCATTCCCGACCGTCTAGAGGAAAGTTTCGGTCGACGGAATGACCACTGGTTGGTTCCTGCCTTTCCCGGATCAAGTATTAACTCCTGCTCAATTTCTTCTCATCTGTCTTATTTTTTGACGCTGCAAACTTTACCGGGCCGGTCAGCGTTTAGGCCTCAACTTTATCATCACCACCTCGCATTGGTTTCTGAGGTGTTTGTTGAAGTGCATTTTCAACTTCGCTTTTTAATCATCTGTTATTTCCACGTTAGGTTTAAGCTGTATCCTCTCTTCCTGAACTATCTACTGTTTTCTTCGTGCTCCTAGATTGCGGAACCTCAGATCGAAGACCGGAAATTATTTAACAATTATTCTAGGGCTAGACCTTGTTTATCTTTAAGACTTTCTTATTATTGCTATGAACTAAGTATCTTTTTCTGTTTCTTTATTTAATTATTTTTTTTTCTCTTCGATATGTTTTTCTTAAAAAAAAAAAACGTACTGTAGCGTGCTAGAAATTGGGGTTCCAATTCCCGACACGCCCAGCCTCTGTTTAAAAGCGGAAAACCTCTTCTAAACAGTAAACCCTTTCCCTCTGAAGCTTTAGGAGCCTATCAAATCTCAAATTAGACAAATGATCCCCTTAATAAGTATCCCGAATAGTTTTATTAAGATAAACTAAATTCAAAGAAGGCGATTATTAACGCGGGCGTAAAAAAAACAAACTAATCTATCTATCTATATCTATCTATATATATAAAGAAGGATGTTTGTGGGTCTGTTTGTTTGTATGTTTTTTATACAAATCTACAGTTTTATTCCGATCTTGATAAAATTTCGCATACATGACCTTCAAAGCATGAGGAAGGTCACTGTCTACCTCAGATTTCGGAAAAATAATAAATATCGATAAAAAATCGATATTCATGGTTATGGCAAGGCATATTAATGAGAAATATCTCATGACCAACAATGCAAGGCAAAGTTTATACAACAATAGGTATCAACAATGGTATCAGCACGCAATTCACAAACACACTGCATGAACCAACAGTATATATCTCATGACCAACAATGCAAGGCAAAGTTTGCGCAACAATAGGCCCATTGTGTTCGCATCAATAATGGTATCAACGCGCAATTTTCACCAATAACAATGAGCACAGAATGATGATGTAATGTTAAAGCAATCTTTCCAAGAATTATAACAATGAACATAAAATGATGATGTAATATGGATAAGTTTAAATTTGTAACAATGCATAGAATTCCTGTTATTCAGGCTTTTATTAGAAAAGAGAGTTCTTAGTACTTAACAATTTCTTGATAATCTGTAAAAATGATCAGTAACTGGAGATAATGGAGAGTTAGCAGACTATTGAGAAAGAGTGGAAAGACGACAGAGGAAGCACTCCTTTAGTTCCGTGCTGTATTGAGCAAATGGGAAGCAAGTAAATAGAAGAATCAGCGACCGCTAGACTACACAAAGTGATGAAAGGCCAAGTTTTGCTTCAAGACATCGAGAGAAGAGTAAAATTGCAACAACATCGAGTGTACATCTGAAGTAAGATTACCTGAGTAAGAAATTATTGGAGAGTTCCATCCTTTAAAATTTTTTTTTCGAATTTAAATTTAGAATTTTTACTGTATTAATTCTAAGCCTTTTCATGTGTTTATTTTTAAGATATTGCAAAATTTAATTTAATTTTTTGAGATTGTTCTGTTTACCTACAAGTGTAATTATCCCGGGCAACGCCGAGTACCTTTGCTAGTTTTTAATAAAAAAAAATGATCTTAATTGGTCTGAAGTAGACAAATTAAGTTCGGTTGTGAAACTAAATTGCTATGATATTACTTCTATAAAATTACCCCTTTTAGTGTTTACTAAAAAGAAAATATGAACTAATTGGTTCCAAACAAATATTTCCTTTATTACAAAGTGAAATGCTAGGAATGGTAAGTAATTCCAAACGATGTACTAATAATTGATACAGATGAATAGAAGGAGCTTCCCGTGGACGTGGATAAAGAATCGAACAGCCCTCGAACAAGTGACTACACGCCCATGGCGTGTCCGAAAACCTCGGTAGAGTCCGCCGCACTAGAGCCTCACCCGACGTAGATGGATTCAGTAGTGAAAACAGGAAAGCACTAAAAAGGCTAATCGGTTAAAATATAGCATTACAGTCCGTCCCAAAAGTTTATAGACATCAATACAATGCATGTATCAAAGGAACAAAAAGAAATACGACTGAGTTCAAATAGGTTTATTATTAAACATATACAACTTGTATTTAACCAAAACAGAAATCACAATAAACTTACATTAGCGTATTGTTATAGAAAATAAATGAAATAGCACTGTCCCAAAAATATATAGAATGCATGGGAATCTCAAATTTACAAGAAAATACTTGGTTCTCAAAAGCATTTCGATTTTCCGTTGTTTCGTATGATATCATATATATATGATATATGATATCATATTGATATGTACACGATTTTCCATATCGATAAGCTCTTTCTGTCCATCTGTATCAATTATTAGTATATCGTTTGAAATTTCTTACCATTCCTAGCATTTCACTTTGTAATAAAGGAAATATTTGTTTGGAACCAGTTAGTTCATATTCTTTCTTTTTAGTAAACACTAAAAGGGGTAATTTTATAGAAGTAATATCATAGCAATTTAGTTTCACAACCGAACTTAATTTGTCTCTTCAGACCAATTAAGATCATTTTTTTATTAAATTAGTTTTTTTACGCCGACGTTAGTAATCACCTTCTTTGAATTTAGTTTATCTTAATAAAACTATTCGGGATACTTATTAAGGGGATCTTTTGTCTAATTTGAGATTTGATAGGCTCCTAAAGCTTCAGAGGGAGAAGGCTTACTGTTTAGAAGAGGTTTTACGCTTTTAAACAGAGGCTGGGCGTGTCGGGAATTGGAAGCCCAATTTCTATCACGCTATAGTACATAAATGCCATGTAGATATTTTGTCCTCTTTAACTCCCACCCCCGTAACTCCGACCTCAGTGCACAATTCAAAACCAAACTATATGAAGTAGGACATACTATGGTAAGTTACATTCCGAATTTCAACCTTCTACCTCAAAAAATGTAGAAAATAAGAAGGGGGCAGACGGATGCTCCATTCTTCCCCTACTTACCAAGAAATTAATCCTCCCGAGGAAGGTATAGGAAAGTAGCGGAAGCTCTGATGTCATCTATTTTTACCCTTTTATCTGC
>JAHWFO010076087.1:0-14315 GCA_023313115.1 Rhysida immarginata | reverse complement strand
ACCTTAAAAAAGAAAATATAAAATTTATATGTACAAAGTATAGACATTCTTAATTAAATTGTTAGGAGTGCCTTAAAAAGGGCTGAGGGTTTTTAAATGGAATAGAGGCAGAACGCATATGAATCAGTTGTTTCAGAAACAACACATAATATGGTGATGGTTATTAAAGTTATTCTTTCAGAAGACTAATGTTTGAAGAATTCAGGAATTTGTTTTGGTACGTTTTATTATGCTTTGCAGACCGATCTTTTAGGACTGCGCCTCAACTTAACTGAATGCAATAAACAGTTCTACGAGAAATTTACCAGATCGGCGTGTTGTGGATAAGTTGACGGGCATTGATGGACATCCACGATCGGCCATAATGCACCAAGCGTGCAGACCTTAAAGAAAAGATCGGTCCGCAAAACATAAGGATACGTACCCAAACATATTCCTAACCTCACATACTATTCTTCTGAAAGAATAACTCTAATAACTATAACCGTGTACCTGCTATCCCATTTTAAAAACTGTCTGTCACTTTTAGGACACCCTGTATAAGAAAGTAGTAGAAGCTTGACTGCAAAAGAAATTGACTCCATTATTAGTAGAGTAAAAACCTGATGGCTAAAACACCATAAGCTCTTTATATTATTAATGTAAGTAGCCTGGTCTTTGCCATTTTTGTGACGGAAATGAATAGCTAGAGGCCTTTTGGTGTCATGGAACTATTCACCACCTTCATCAAAAGGGACCACTCATTGCAAGTTACCGTTCATAAAGTTTTCTGGCGTTAGTGAAACGTTTGCACATGCGCCGTTTTGTCAGACGATGACCACGCGCCTTATTTTAAGCAAACACTGTGGAATGGAACAACCAAAAAGGGAAACCTCTGATACACATAGGACGAGCCTTATTAAGATTTCAAATTTTCTCGACACTTCTTGGCCATGGAACTCGAACTCTTCACGCTGGTTGTGTTATGGACACGTGGGTTCCATTTCCGGTTCGTTTTTCAATCTCTGTCCTGAGGTGGAAGCTGTTTGTTCCATAACATAACTGATGACACCTTTAATTACGATAAGAACTTGTTCCTCGCTCTTTGCAATTATTACAAATTAACTGAAACCTGTGTCGAAAATGGCGCATAAGGGCTATTATCAAAACGTGTCCAATTTTTTGTCACCATTTTAGGCTTAACCTTGTCAGCTAACTGCGTAGATGTAATTTCTGCCATGAACAGTCTATCCCAAAAGCGTTTTCACTTAGGTGAACGAAGTTCGACTTCCTTGAAATACATTAAACCCGTGGGATTAATCAGTTCAGGCAAAGAGGTCGAATCACGTCGGACGATGTCATTTATTGTTTCTTAGCAATAGGTAGGTACAATGAGTGAAATTTAACTTTTTGACTGAAATCTAGTTTTGAGCCTTTATTAGACAAGTGTTTCTTTATTATTAATAAAGCAATGTACAGGTATTGGACATTGAAACTGAAACACCTTCGCAAATAGCACTGGATACCCCCAGGGCTGAATAGAACCTTCTGCTAGGTAATTAATCGTATGCATATCAATGCATTACGTGTCAGAGTTCTTGGTAGTCACTCCAGTAGAAAAGTTCGATAGTAAGCTTCAAATTGTCTGTGCAGAGCGCTATAATGGGAGACATATCCGACTTCAAAAGAAGGCAGATTGTTGGCGCGCGTCTAGCAGGTGCATCTGTGTCCAAAACTGCCACAGTTTGTGATGTCTCACGTGCTACAGTATCCAGGGTGATGTGTGCATATGAACAGGAAGGACGAACCACGTCCAGGAGGAGCAACTGCAGGAGAAAACGGATGTTGTCGGAAAGAGACGTCAGGACATTGACCAGGATTGTTGCACGAAAGCGGAAAACCACCGCAGCAGAAATGAATACACACCTCCAGGAACCTGTGTGCACGAAGACAATCCGTCGTTACCTGCATAAATCCAACATCCATGGCAGGGTTGCTATACCGAAGCCTTTCATCAGTAGTACAAATGCCTCCAAGCGGGTTCAGTGGTGCCGGACGCATAAAACCTGGACGTTGGATGACCTCAAACGCGTCATATTCTCGGATGAGTCCAGCTACACTGTCTTCCAAACAACAGGGAGGGTATTCGTCTGGAGGAGCCCCTCTGATGCCTACAACCCAGACTGCTTGGCAGCCACAGTCAAACACGGAGGTGGATCAGTAATGGGTGGATCAGTAATGGTTTGGGGTGCAAACTGTGCAGGACCTCTACCGATCCTTCCCAAGACGTGTCGCTGCTGTGCTGGCTGCCCACAGTGCCCCAACACCTTATTAAATAAAGATTTTGGATTTCTACCAGGTGTTTCAGTTTCAATGTCCACTACCTGTATATCGGCAGGATATTCCACGTCTGTACCCTGGTGAGCAATCAAAAGTTTGGGTCTACATGGACAAGGCATCAAGCCACACTGCCAAGTCATCTGTGGCTTACTACAGGAAGATGAACAGGAGACGAGCATACGAGTTATTGTGCCTGTTCCATCTTCCTGTGCCTGTAAAATCTCCCTTCCCTTCTCCATTCCCTTCTCTCATGTGCCTGTAAAATCTCCTGACGCATCGCCGATGGATTTCTGTGGTTATAGTCTCTTGAAACGACGGCTCGGAAGTCGCCGACCAAGAACCGTTGATGAGCTATGGAAAGTGTGTCAGCAGGTGTGGAACGAACTTCCCATGGTGTCCCTCAAACTCAGCCTACTTCAGTGGAAATTTCGGTGCCGGGCGATAGTCCAACAACGTGGTTCTCACATCAAACACAACCGATGGTGGCGCCATGGTATTACACCATCGTAACAGAACTGCAAAGTCGTCTTATTTTATCTGAATCAACCCTCCGTAAAAGTTATTACGCACTACTCTTCTAACGGGGTTTATTTACGAGAACAAAACCCAAGTCATATTTAACGTAAGAAGACAGACCGAATGGCCACAAGCCTTGTACATGTGATGCGTAGCGGAGTTCGTAAAATTTCAGCTCAGGAAAAGTTAATTGAGCAAACTGGGCACACAAGCCTATCTGAAAATTGGCGCTTACCAGATAGTCCGTGTCTGTTTTAAATGTCCAGCGTGGGAGTTCGGGAAACCGCTCAGCTTCAACGGGAGGAAGAATCTCGGAGTTCATTCTGCCACATCGGCACGTTGATACCTGCGTCATAGTGGGGGTCTCGTTGCTCACCGGATCACGGGGCTCGTCGCTCGGCGGAATTTCTGCGGATGCTACCGTCACTCAGTCGCACTCCTTCTCCTTCCTCAGGATTGCTAACAAGCTGCCGTCCTTCGGTATCCATTCGTTCGAGCTCCTATTCTCCTTCTTCCATCCGTTTGCTCTGACTCCTCTAAAGCCAACCCCCTGATCTCGGTTTTCCACAACATCATGACGTAATTTCCGCTCTCGCTTGCCATTGGTCTTCTGGTGTCGACGTTGTTGACAACGAGCTCTACGTCGCCTCTCTTTCCGACCTGACGCATAGAAATAGCGAGTGTGAAAGAGATTGACGGCGTCACCAGAATTGATGATGGCGTCTGAATTCCGTGACATGCTCGCCGCCTCCAACGGTAGAATCTCCTGCGTGTTGATGTTGTTGACACTATGCGGCTTGTAGAACGACCTTGAGAGGGCGTCGGCTAGATTATTATGCTCTGATCTGATATAGCGAAGAGAGATGTTGTAATCCCTCACGTACTGCAGCACTTGTGCTTGAAGCCTCAACAGCTTGGCCTGTATAAGTAGTCTAGAGACGGCCTGGTTGTCAGTGTATATTACCGTCGAAACCTGCTGCATATAATGACGCCATAACCTCGCTGCGTGGGCCACCGCTAACAGTTCTTTAGCGTATATAGATAGATGCATCTCCTTACTCCTGAAACGACGTGACTCGTAGGAGACAGGGAACAACTTCGCCCCGTAGGGCTGTGTGGCTACGGCTCCAATAGCCTGTTCAGAGGCGTCGCATAAAATGTGGAGCTCCTTGCCGGGGTAGAAGATTTTGAGGATGGGCGGGCTTACAAACTCCTTTTTTAGTTTTTCGAAGAACTTCTGCTGCTGGGGACCCCACCTGTAGAGTGTGTCTTTCTTCAATAGCTCGAACAGCAGCCCGGTAACGCTAGCATAATTAGCTATGAAATGCCTGTAGAACTGGGCCGTGCCCAAGAAGGACCTAAGTTGGTGGACACTACCGGGTACTGGCCACTGGATAATAGCCTGCGTCAGTCTTGGTTCGCAAGCTCTGCCTTTGCTAGACAGCCTGAATCCCAGGTATTCTACCTCTTCAAGTCCTATCTGGCACTTGGATGGAGGCAGATAAAACTCGTTATCGCGGAGCCTTTGTAACACTGATCGCAGCCGCTTTTTTAGCTGGGGCATATTTTGGGCATATATAAGTATGTCATCAAAATATGCCACCACACCCTTGTTGATAAGTCCGTGTAGAGCGTTGTCAATGGTCTTGGCAAATGTTGTGGTGGTTCCCTTAAGACCAAACGGCATAACAAAGTATTCGAATAGCCCGAACCGAGTTTTAAAGGCTGTTAAAGAAACATCGGACGGGCGCATTCTGATCTGGTGGTAAGCCTGCAGAATGTCCAGTTTGGCGAAAACCTTAGCATTTTACCAGTCTCTCAAGAAAGGAGTCAGTGCGTGGGACCGGGTAAAAATTGTCCTTTGCATAGTCTCAGTTTCCCGTCTTTTTTTGTAACGAATAGTATCAGAGATGCAAACGAAGTTGATGGTTGGATAAGGCCTTTACTCACCAATTCTTGCAGTGTCTTTTGCAGCTCCTCCTCCTCGTCTCGGCTCCAGGGATATAATGGCGAGTTAAACGGCGTGAAGTTCTGCTCCAGATGAACCTCATGCTGGGTCAAGCGTTCCGGAGGTAGCCCTGGAGGTAGCTCTTCCCGGAAGATTCCAGCGAATTCTTTGACGAGTGCTGTGCAGCTCGGGTGGACGTAGGCAAGCTTCTCTTCCGGCTTGAATCTGGCAAATATGGCAAAGACGGGATTAGGCTGCTCTCGCTGATCATGCTGCATAGCTCCTTTTCCGAAATGAATTTATCCTCCTTGTCTTGCTTCCACTGGGGCAGCCAACACCTTTTGCCGTTGACCTGGGTAGCGCATATTCTCCTCTTCCAATCGATGAACAGGTTGGTTTGGTCTATCCAGTGTAGCCCCAAGATAAGATCATAATTTTGAATTTGCACGTTATCAAAACTGATCCTGTCCTGGTAATGACCACACTTGACTGGGACTCTTAAGGTTGCGTGTGTAATCGGCATCGGCTGACCATTGGCGAATAGGATAGACC
This sequence comes from Rhysida immarginata, assembly GCA_023313115.1. Lineage (NCBI taxonomy): Eukaryota > Metazoa > Arthropoda > Chilopoda > Scolopendromorpha > Scolopendridae > Rhysida > Rhysida immarginata. The sequence goes on along the minus strand of JAHWFO010076087.1, from coordinate 8,980 downwards.
TTCGAGGATTTAATGCGGTCATACATAGATTCAGTTTAGAACATAGTCCGGTATCCATGTAATTGCCTAGCGCTCCTGTATCGATAAGCACCTTACATGAATAACCGTTGATGTCCACTACCACAACACAGAGTTCATTGGCCACACTTTTATACACAAAGTTTATCTGGGTGGTTGTCTTTTTTTTTGAAGCTGGACTTGATTTATTCTGTCTGCAATCTTTTCTTAAGTTGCCTTGACGTCTACAGCTGAAACACCTTCGGTTGTCCCATTGGGGTCTCCTCCTTGATGCTGCTCGCCTGGTAATAACATCCACCTGCATCGGCTCGTCAGTAGCCACATCGCCGCCTACGTGAGCGCAGAACCATCTTTCCACGAAGGCAATGCATTCCTCTATCGACACTGTCTCTTTCATACGAATCTGCACTGCTATCCGATGAGGTAGCCCTTGCAGGAAGAGGTGGATTTTTTCGGTCTGGGAGGAATCTGTCAATCCCCCTGACAGCAATCCCCCTGACAGCTGGCAGAATCTGCTTACGTATTCCGCTATATCATTACCTTTCAATTTGTGGCGCTGCAATGCCGTTCTTTGGTTAATTGGGTTGGCCTCCCCCATAGACCTCTAAAAACTTCCCTTGGAAGAACTCCCAAAGTATTAGAGGATTGGCCTCTGCGAAGTTGGCATACCAAACCACTGCGGCTCCTGTTAGATAAGCTGGGATAACCTGCATGTATTGTTGTTGAAGTATATTTTTGCACTTCGCTACAGTCACAAAAAGTTTGATGAACGTTCGGGGTCTTCTCGAGGTTTGCCACTGAAAGATGGAAACTGGATGTTGTCGACCGCTCGTTTTATAGGTGGAGCCTGCAATTCACACATGGCCTGGGTGAGGTTGTCAAAATACTCCATACTATTGGCCATAGCTAAAGCGGATGCACACACAGAAGCACACATTTTACTTGAGTAGCACTGTCGCACCACCTAATTCTGGTGTAAACACCATAAACATAAAACACACACTTAGGTGAAACTTCTACCTGATGATACTTAAAGCGAAGCACTTTTTAAAGTTGGCACACAAAAAGCACACACCAAAAAGAGGAACACTTTCTTCCGCTTTTTTTCTTCTCCAAAACAAACTATCACCAAAACTTATGGTAGAAGACACAAGAGCGTATACACGAACCCAAACGTAGCACCTCACTTTCACTTTTTTTTTCTTAAACAGAGCACCACACAGTGCAATGTAGCCGATGAACCACCACAAGCATAAAAAACCACATTCACCATCGACACTCAATTACTCAAAGAAGAAACACTACAATAGAGTAAGTGAACAAGAAAAAAAATATTGTTGGTCGTGGAACATAGGTGCTCTGGTACCATGCACCGCCTATGTCATGTGTAAAAATGATACAAGTTGATGAGCATGCGCAGTGGAAAGATTTCAAAATGACATAAGGCAAATTGAAAACAAAATTATTTATTGAATAACAAAAAAAATCAATTGAAAAATAAAAGGAAACCTTAATTCTAAAAAACTTAATGAATAAAGATAACTTAAGGCGTAATTAATCAATAAGTAACTACTTCGGCATTATCATGCAAGAACATAAATATAACACACTAGAAACGTGACGATTTCATGCTTCATAATAATCACACGTGGAATAAGGCACTTCCTTAACCCAACACAAATTAACAATCGTGCCACAAGCAATTGTAGCAGAACACCAACACTATGATGTTCAGCACTCAGCTAGATGATCGAAATTCGATAAAGAGAAAGCTTTTGAGCACTCGTTGCACTTCTGGTACGTAACTTCTGCTCGAAGCTTATCACAAAACACAAACACACAAATAACCATAGTAAGTCATAGCTGGTAATCGGTCACTAATCGGTAAAACTTTGTCGCTGGTCAAAGTAGGCACATTAAACTGGTTTCAATATGAAACACTATAATTTAATGAGATACCAGTTAGCGTTGTATAAGTAATGAGTAAAGGGATGCGTTTTCTCGCTACTATTCGCTACCAAAAATTGACGAGAACTTATGCAAGAAACGTGAATGGCTAAAAGTTATTACGCACTACTCTTCTAACAGGGTTTATTTACGAGGACAAAACCCAAGTCATATTTAACGTAAGAAGACAGACCGAATGGCCACAAGCCTTGTACATGAGTTCGTAAAATTTCAGCTCAGGAAAAGTGAATTGAGCAAACCGGGCGCACAAGCCTATCTGAAAAATGGTGCTTACCAGATAGTCCGTGTCTGTTTTAAATTTCCAGCGTGGGAGTTCGGAAAACCGCTCGGCTTCAACGGGAGGAAGAATATCGGAGTTCGTTCTGCCACGTTGGCACGTTGATACCTTCGTCGTAGTGGGGGTCTCGTTGCTCACCTCGCTTGCCGGATCACGGCGCTCATCGCTAGGCGGAGTTTCTGCGGATGCTACCATCACTCAGTCGCATTCCTTGTCCTCCCTCAGGATTGCTAACAAGCTGCCGTCCTTCGGTATCCATTCGTTCGAGCTCCTATTCTCCTTTTTCCATCCGTTCAGTTTTCCACGTCATCACGACGTAATTCACGCTCTCGCTTGCCATTGGTCTTCTGGTGTCGACGATCTTGACAACGAGCTCTACATGAACTCTCTTTTCGACCCGACGCATAGAAAATGACAATTTCGTGATGGGGTCTGAATTCCGTGACACGTAGAAGCTCTTATACCCTCTTGCTCTATTCAAAACTCCCATTGTTCATATATTTCTAATGCCCGTATAGCTTTTCTGTTTTAGCTGCAGAGTTTTTCTGACCAACACTCATTCTTTCTTTCCTTAACAGCAACATAAAATTTTGCGCGTCGTCAGGATGTTTGATAGGGAGCTCAAGGGAGACATGTGGTGACGAACGTTCAATCATCGCATTATCACCATCTCAGTTTCCACAATAATCACATACACACAGAATATATTTAAAACGTATTTTTAGGAAATGTTTGGTTCTGCTGTACTACCAAATAAGCTAGGTGATAACACCACCATAACTCGGACTCCTTTTTTCTGATTAAATTTTGCAATATCTTAAAAATAAACACATGAAAACGCTTGGAATTAATACAGTAAAAATTCATAATGAGAAATTCGAAAAAAAAATTTTTAAATGCTCACAATGGATGGACCTATCTATGTATGCCACTGCTAGCGTAAAAAATTTCTTAATTACGTTATATTACTTTAGATGTACACTTGATGTTTTGCAATTCCCACTCTTCTCTCGATGTCTTGAAACAAAACTTGGCCATTCATCACTTTGTGTTGTCTAGCAGTCGCCGATACTTGTATTTAAATGCTTGCAATTTGCTCAATACAGCACGGAGCTAAAGGAGTGCTTCCTCTGTCGTCTTTCCATTCTTTCTCAATAGTCTGCTAACTCTCCATTATTTCCAGTTCATGATCATTTTTACAGATTTTCAAAAAATTTTTAAGTACTAAGAACTCTCAATTCTAAGAAAACCCTGAATAACAGGAATTCCATGCATTGTTACAAATTGAAACTTATCTGTATTGCACTAACTTTGCTTTGCATTGTTGGTCATGAGATATTTCTCATTAACATGCCTTGTCATCATAATGAATATCGATTTATTATCGGTAATTATTATTTTTTGAAATCTGAGGTAGACAGTGACTTTCCTCATGCTTTGAAGGTCAAGTATGCAAAATGTCATCAAGATCGGAATAAAACTGTAGATTTGTATAAAATACAACCCCCCCCCCCCCACAAACATCCTTCTTTATATACCGGGTGGGCAAGAAATAACGTGAGGTGTTCAGAGCTCGCTATCGGGAATTCTATTAGGCCAAATGCAGTTCATTTTGGTATATATACTTAGTGGAACATGCAGTTTCGATTTCTGCAAAAAAAAAGTACCAAAAGTCGCGATAGGGGGCGCTTATTTCAAAAAAACAATGAATACATTTGCTTAAGCGCGTTCTGTGTTGAGCAATCATGACAATAAAAGGCAAGGCTGAGGATTGTTCCTAGGTGACACTTCCTCAGCAGTAGAGCAAACTGGTCTGCTGCGTCTCATGGCTCTGGCCCTGTGTCCGCTATGAGATGCAACCCGGGTTAGCCCGTGGTGACCAAACATAATAATAATAAAAGTGTGAAACGCTATTTTTACTATTCTCCTCTGTTGAGATTTTGGTTTGTTTGTTGGTCCCCTCTAGCTGTGGAGGACATTCATAAGTGTGCTTACTTTTTGTGCACCCCCTACCCTGTAGTAGTAGTAGAGCACGCAGCCCTCCTTGGCTCAATTGGTCATGCCCTTTGCCAAACAAACAAGTTTAACAAAATAAAACTACCCAATTATCATTTGATGTCGAGCCTGCCCCTACAATCGAGCGGGTAGGCTTCCCGTTATACTGCCCTGTAGTTATCTGCAACACCCTGTACAAAGCACGTCGTTTACCATTTTAATGGACTTACAGAAAAGTTTATAATTTTATATTCTATTTAGGGTGTTTTTGCCCACCTTTTATCCCTTTGGGATGCTTTTAATAATAATAATAATAATAATAATAATAATAATGCATCATATTGGTATCTGTAGTTTATCAATCACCCTTCATTAATGTTTTTAACTTGCACATTAGGTACCAAATTACAATTTCTTATTTCTAGGAGCAGAAGTTAACTATTACTCTTGTCTTTACCTGCACGTGAATTATAACTTCTTTTGTGTTTTTTTTAAAAAGAAAAAAAATATAACGTGTATCAATCTTTCAATTTATGTAAATTGAAAATATTAGATTATGTTTAATTATAATAATTCTTATATGCATTATATGAAAATGATGGTAGCAAATTAGAAAGTTGGAAATATATTTAGTAAATGAATTACGTATTCCCATAGATGTTAAAAACATTTTTACGAAGAGAAAAAAAATATCGAAGACGGGATTTGAATCTGTACCTGCTAATAAGGAGTCTAGCGTTTTACCACTAGCCCAGCTGAACGTGATGAAACTCTACGCTGGAATCTAGCATTTATAAAGACTAGGCAATTATAACAAACTTTATGAAAACTGAGAACTGCGTCGAATGGCTTTGCAAGGGTCTTTGATTTAGTGATTTTTTTTAAATGGTTCCCTTTGGTATAAAACAACACAGGGAACAGTTTTAAAGGAAAACCATTTAATGCACCTTGTTTTAATTGGTACCATTAGAAAGAGCATAATAATTTCTAGGTCCATTTTGCTTGTTTTTTTATTTCAATAATAATTACATTTACAATCGCAATTCTATTTTTGTACTCCATGTTAAAGAATAGGGAGTGTATTTGCGCTATGCAGAGAAGCAAACCTCTAAAAGCTTTACTAAAAGCTGAGTACGTTTTTTCGATTTCATTACCATTTAAAAATTTTTGATCTTCCTACTGCATGTAAAACACAAAACAAATGAAAATCAATTTAGATTATGTCAGAAGACTAAAGAGTTTCTCCCATACGAAGATATTATTGCCAGGGTGAACATTTAGGAGAAAATAAATCAAACATTTTTTGAACGGTAAATGTTCAGAGAAAAATAATTTTAGACACTGTTTCTACATACGATATACATTTATGAAAGAATTCATAAGTGAAATCATCATTCAGCTTTACAAGAATATTACTTTCTGTGATATGTCTTACTTCTGTTCACAGAATAACAGCCATAACCGCTCTTAAAATAGCAAATAACTTTGTTCTATACTAATTTTCACCCTGCTGATTGGGGCATTTAAAGAAATACATTAACAAGAACATTTACTCTACATTCTCAGACTTACCTTATTCCATTTGCAGACTAACGTAAAGTGACAAAAATGAAAGAGAATGTTCAGTAATCGGCGTCATCGCATTTATAAGAACAAATGAAATATCTCTTGTGTTGTTATTGTGTAAGCTTATTGGAAAGCTTATTAATTAAAAAAAAAACATTGTTTCGAAATCGATTAAGTTTCACACTAATGATGCCTTAGGAATGGCAGAATTCTTCAAAAAACATTCAATTTATTAAAGAAAAAATATTATCTTCTTCACTTTCTATAAACAGCAACTTTCATTCATACATAATACACAGTTTCTTGGATTGTGTATTCACGGATGGATTTTTTTTTTTTTGTTCTCGGTTTTTGAATCCATGTAAAATTACAAACTTTCGAAATAAATCAAAAATTGGACGGTTAATAGTAAGTATTCGTGCATGCATTATAAATAGGATACCTGGTCATGTATTCAAAGTTTCGGTATTCGCGGCGTTCTTTCGATTCGTAAGCCAAGCAACTATCGAGAAATACCGAGGGATTATTTGTACAATAAAATTTAAGGAAATCACTCTGCATTCTATCAGTGAGATTTTTTAAGGTAGTTATGAATACAGGACTTTGAAGCGTGTTGAAAGAGTTGGTAACAATGGTTTTGATCAAAGTGGTTGGTTTGCTCTATCCATACAAAGCGAAAGAATAAAACGCATCGATGCAAGGAAAAATCAAGCAGATAACGGAGGAAACTGTGAAATCAATTCCTTTAATTTTGAAAGCAGTAATTTCAATCCATCAATGGAATGAATTTATTCCGATTTAAGGGATTATCAGACTATGCAGCTGCACTCTTATAGACTAAGAGCAATTCTTTACAGAGAAACCCCTAAATTACCTAACGCAAAATTGGCTCATTTTCACCCCCCCCCCCCCCCGCTTCGATAATGAAGTAACCTCCCCCTCCCCCCCATGATTTCTGAACTTTCAAAGGGTTTGTTTTATTAATATGGACAGGTATGTCGATTTGCTACAAGAATTATTAGTTGCTTTAAAAATGGAAAAAAACAAACAAAATTGAATTTCACTCTCTGATAGACTAAAGTAAAAAAAAAAATAAGAAAGCATTTGTTGGGGAAATCAGATTGAGCAAAGTCATATGAACACAGGTCGTACTCCAATTAAGTACAGAATTACGACAGATCAAACTTTTATTAGTGAAGTAGGCAAATAGGTATTGTGTATTTGATCTGTACGGGATTGGAATACGACCTGTGTTCATATGACATTTTTAATCAACCTGACCTCCCCAACAAAATGCCTTTAAAAGCATAAGAGAGTATAAAATGCCGGCTCTGTGGCCAAGAGCGCTAAGGCGCAGGTCTTGTCGCTCTCCAATCCAGCGAGTTGTGGGTTCAAATCCCGCTGAGAGCATAGATGTTTGTTTGTCCCTTTACTAACAAGCTTGGGAGACCAAGCAAAGCCTGAATAGGCTGATCCCCTGCTAGGGTAAATTTCAAATAGATCCAGGGTTATAACATGGTTATATAACATTCTCGATACCGAAAAAGGTAAAAAAGAAAAGATAGTATATTATTTACGAGGGTTGGTCAAAAAGTAATGCCTCCATGGCTGTAACTCTTTTTATTTGTTAACCGATTTTCAAAATTCTTTTTTGTATCTGATACTTATAATTTTCCTCTATGTAATGCACTATCCACTTTTCCACATCATCCCGTGGCTCATCCCTCTAATGTCCTCATCCCTTTCCACGCATTGCGCCAACGCGTGACTAGTAGGGTGAACCCGTTGGAGAGGAATTCGGGGTTTTTGTCGACAGGAGGATTGAATGGCAGCTTTGGGTCCTCTTCTGCAGCACGATAACGCCCGCCCGCACATGATCGCCACACACCAGAGGCGTTGCAGCGCCTACAGTTCAAAGATGAAAAATTGCAGTTCAATGATGAAAGACTTTGCACCTTGCGACTTTCGCCACTTTCCAAGAAGAAAGAACATCTTAAGGGGCATGAGTTGCATTTTTTTCTCTCAGCCGTTGTTTCGGCGTTGACAAGGCATGACGATAAAGCATAATTTGAAAGTTTAATTTGAAAGTTTAGGAATATTTGTTTACTTTTGATTAGCATAAGTTTCTACTACGGGATCGGGGGGTGGCGACAATATAATATCAATATTCGTAAAAGATACTCCAGCGGATAATACCGTATTGGCCCGATTATAAGCCGCATTTTTTTCATTTCCTTCCAAATTACACTAAAATAAGGCTGCAGCTTATATTCGGGGGCGGCTTATAATCGGGCCAATACGATAGATGTGGGTAGAGAAATTCGCAATAACAATGCCATAGTTCGTTTTTATGATTCGTAGATGTCAAGCTTGTATTCAGGCTCAAGGAGCATATTTGAGCACTTGTTATACTAATTAATAAATTTTCTATGATCTTTCTTTTCTTTAAAAAGAAGTATCAAAAAAAAAACAGGACAGTTTACGACTTTTTAATTTTTTTATTTCTATATTTTTAATAAAAGTTGATTTGGTAAATTTCTAATGACAGAACGGAGCTTTAAGAAGAAAAAAGCAGATTACTTGTCTGTAATAAAAAAGAAGCCAAAAAATAAATACAACAAAACAATTCACCCTGTCTGGATGAATAGAGTTCTGCTTAGGAATGACGTTATGGTCCCTCGCTAGGCGATTTGTCAACAAAGCCATTAGTTTTATCCAGAGACTGTTAAGATAAGAGTTTTCTCCGACTGTCGCTGGTTTTATCGACGCAACAGCAAGAGAACAACCCCTTCAAGATATGCACCTTTCTATGCTATTTATCAATATTTATCGTTCTTGCATTAAAATGAAATATTCATAAGTTCATCTAGAAATTTTATTTTATTTATGTAAATCAAGATCACAGTTCTTCTTTTGAACGAACTATTTTAAAGGGTAAACTAAAACGAGCAGGGAAACGAATGAATATCCATGGCGTTATAGATAAATCAACGTCATGATTACATTTTCACTCACAAATATAACGAATTATGTTTTTTGCATATTCATCACATTCTTGATTAACGCTCAGGTTGGTTCCTAAAACGTGAACGTTATTCAAAACAGCGTTATTTCATACTGATTTTCCATAAAAACAATGCTAAATAGAGAGACTAG
>JAHWFO010076084.1:0-13344 GCA_023313115.1 Rhysida immarginata | reverse complement strand
TCATCGATAATTCATAATTTTTCATTAATATTTACCAATATCTCATTAATATTTATGATTTTGATAACAAACTCGATAAATATGCATGAAATCTCATTAAAAATCACTTTACTTCATTAATATTTACGCTGATTGGACATTAATAGTCACGGTGATTGGTTTTATTGATTTTATTGACAGCTGAAGGTATTGACAGCTGATCGATTTTGAAGATGATGAGTGTTGAGAGGCCATAAATTAACTACTGCCGTCTGCTCTGAGGAGTGGGTTAGACAGGGAAGCTGCATATCGCGATACCTCCTATTATAGAAATAACAAGATCTTTATTCAAATGTAGATTCAACGTAAATACAAATTGTGAAATAAATGATTAGTTTGTTAGTGAGAATTAAAACGTTTATAATAATTCAGAATTATGATTTTATTTGATACTCTTAAAATGAAGACTAAATGATTCACACAATCCTTCTGCGTTTTAGATAACAGTTTGGTTAACTTGTAAATAATTCTGCACCACTGCACCGTTACTGAACTGTCATTATTCCCTGCATAAATCATTACTAATTTATCACCAATGACTGTTCAGTACTTATCTCAGTTTTGTAGTCGTTGGGTCCTTTCACATTCGCCAGTTAGTTCAATCTGATGTCAGTTCACCTTGTACATTCATGGTTGTCGCTTGGAGATCCCGCTGTCTGTTCGGTTCCGATCCCTTGCAGAATTCCCATCTGATGCCTGTGCTGCACTTCTTTGGCCTCCCCTCTGCTGATCCAGAAGAACTGCTATGTCGCACAAAGGTACGTCCCACCAGTGCCTGGTAATGCCACACGCATCCAATCATGAAATTTGGAAATCATACCTGATTGACCATCACCATCCTTTGGTAAGCTTCTCCAACACTTGATGCAATGATGTAGAATTTTGTATCTGATCTTTCTTGTGCACAGAACTCAATTGTTATTATTCTAATACTGAGATAGATTGATTGTCCATGTTCACAAATGAAACACTCATTAACACATCAGTTATGCCACTGATTAATGCCACAGGTTTTGTGAGCACGAGTTGATAAATGTTGATCATTTGTGCTACTCACTAATCGGAGTCGTTCTTTTTAGCGTCCACTCCATCTCTTCACCATGCCCCTTCTCTCTCTCCTTTCTTTTTTGCGCATGCAGGAGAAAAAATTAATACCCAATAAGAATTTCAGGGAAGTTAAAGGACACCAGGCACGGTTAGTCACTGGATGGGCGACCATCAGTGAGTTACGATCTACACCCCCCCCCCCCGGCTGCTGCGACCATCTTACAGCAGTCGTTAATCCAGCTCCATCCAGGGACCCAACTCGTCGGCCTCTGGTTATACAGTCCCTGGATGGACGTATTGGGTTACAATCAATAAATTTAGGATTTCAAAGTACAAAAAAATCTTTGCAAAACTTCCACTGATCTTGTCCTGATGATCACATTTCCTTCAGTAACTCCCTTCTCCTCCAACTGAGATCAACATCCTTCCCTCATTAAAGCGACATTCCATTGCCATCGTGATCGAGCTTCTCATGTTTCCATGGCAACACAGAGGGTGATTCATTCCCTTTCCCCTCTTTGATGGAAAAAGCAGTCAAAGAATCGGAAAGGAGAAATTTTTTTTTATTTTAACAGAAAAGTTTATAATTAACGTAATAAATGAATTCTTTGCTCTATGCATTGGATGTTGACCACACCTGTTCAGACTGCTCCATCTGAGTATGTCGTTACATACTTCATGTACAATACCGATCACAAAATATTCCACACCTCACTTGCACGGAGAGAATGGTCGATCAACTCTTCCTGTTATATTTCTCTAATAGCTAAAGCTCTGATGTTTCTAGAAACAGATTAATCTATTTTTGAGATAGGGAGGAAGGTGCTACTACGAAAAGTCGGAGCCACTTTGTAAAGGGGTGTTTGGTGAATATTCTGGTGATTGAAAACTTTCTTCAATGAGATTGCATCATAAAATTAATTTCGAAATTAATACACCTTGAAATAGATTATATAAATAACAGTAAGTTAAAAAAATCATTTGGAAAATGATAGTTTTAAATTCGCATGCCGATTAAAGGAACGACATTGTCACTCGTTTTAACCAAGAGGTGTTTGTATGTATTTTAGCGCCTTGCTTTGTGGGACGTGGACAATTTGAAACACTCTATTACCTTATGAATTAAATTTCTTACAGTTCTCTATGAAACGAAAAAAAGTGAATACACTATATAAAATTGACTTTAAAATCGTTATCCTTTCGCTTGGATACAGAAGCTATTGTTTTCCTAATCTTACAACGCGGACAACTGAACAAGTTCTAGGAGTGAGCAATCAATCAACATTTCCGATAGCGCAATATTGAGGTGGGGAATATTTTGTGATCGGTATAGTACCATCACAGTTTCAAAAGGCAAGGAGATGGAGTTGACTGTCAATGTTTATCTTATCTTATAAGAGCAGGTAGGTTAATCAATGTTGAAAAACCAGAGATTATCTAGGCACTTTTTCCAATGAGAGAATTTTGTGCCAAGACCCAAAAAAACCTAAAGAACCTATAGGAAGCCAGACTCGACAAGAAAACGAGTCAGATTACCCACTGGATCTTGGTGAATGTCCTCAAATCATGACCTGTAAGAAAGCCCATGATAACCCTGGTTTATTTCTACTAAGCCACAGAATACTAGTTGTTAGACTCTGAGTAGGTTACTTAATCGTGAGTCTAGCATGTCTTTGATCAGTGGTCTGTTCCCACCTTTTCATCATCGCTTATAAGAGATGTTGTTAATCTCACAGATTGCAGTTTGTTTGGAAAATACCGCACAAAGGTTCAGGACCACAAGGTACTGACTTGGCACCTTGTTTTGCTAAGGTATCTGTGACCTCATTTCCAACTATATCTTTATGTCCAGGCACCCATAGTAGCATAACACTATTCTGGAGAGCCAAGATCTGCAGGAGTTGACGACATTCCAAGGTAATTTTAGAAGTTATCTTAGAAGATTGAATGGCTTTTAGGGCCACCTGACTGTCACTGAGTATGAAGATTTTTCTACGAACGTAGAGTTTATCTATACATATCTGTAGACAGTAAATAATATCTAACATCTCTGCCTGGAAAACTGGGAGTCGACGAAAGCGAAGGGTTTTTGTTTCGCCACAATAAACGCCCAGGCCAGAGTATCCATGATGTTGGGAGCCATCTGTATACCAACTAATGACGCCCTTAGGAAAATGCCTATTCCCCCCTCTGCTCTACCACAGGGTCTATGATGACCTCGCTCGAGACCTCAGGGAGGGTACGAGTTTCCGCAATGTCGGAAGGCATTTGCAAAATATTACTGGTCATAATCCAGCTAATGATGGTATGAGATTTTGGCCCAAGGAAATCTACCTATAGCTCTTGATTATTCAGACGATAAGAACTTTTCCCTAGCGATTCCCTGGATATAAATATCCAAAGGAGTCAGAGAAAGAATAACTTCTATAGTCCTGGTTGGTGTGGTTGAAACAGCGCCTGTGATACCCAGGCAGGCCAACCTTTGAAGGGAGGCTAGCCTGGCCTTAACAGTAGACTGCTCAATCTTACGCCACCAAACCAGAGCACAATACGTAAGAATATGTCTAATGGCTGTGACATACAGCCAGTATGTCATTTTTGTGGTAAGGCCCCAACATTTACCTAGGACACGGCAATATCAATAGAGTGCCATTTTAACCTGATTTATTCTTTTATCAAGATGTTGATTCCAGGTCAATTTACTATCAAGGGTAATTCCTAAGTATTTGACCTCCTTCTTTACAATAATCTTTTCACCAAATAAGATTGGTGTTCGATTAAAAAGAATAATTTCTTTTCGGCAAGTAAAAGGTACAAGAGTGGTCTTCAAAGGATTAACCCTTAAATTCCGCTCAATGCACCATGTTTGAATCTCATACAAAGCAGATTGCATCAGGTCCAATAAGGTAAGTTTATCAATCCCAGATACGTAGATGACATTGTGTTGTAATGGTTATTTTAGTGTATGTGTGAGTTCGACAAGATTCAACAGACGGCCTGGTTAGGGTTAAGTATAGCTGTGGATGCATAGCATGCCACAACCTCCTTTATTCATGAACAGATAGAGACTGCCTTGTCGTCGTCTTAGGTCAGTGAGAGAAGCGGTGGCTTATGGGTAAACAAATGGGACGAGAGGCAAAGCAGGCTGATAGGATAACGCGCCAAGGTCAGTCAATTACACACGGCCTCAGCAGGCATATACAACATCTCCCCCCCTTGCCTGATGAGGCCTTAAAAACTAATACATCAATAATGTAGACCCATTAAATTACAACAGTGTAAATGTTTCTGTATTGTAAGACCTTTTGTAAAAATGTCCGCAGGCAGGTCCTCCGTTGTGCATACCGTAGCTCAATTTTCTTCTTTATTAATTAAATCCCATATGAAATGATGTTTTATGTCTATGTGTTTATTTCTACGGTGATTTCCTGCCTCACCGCACGAAATTGCAATGGCGCTTTGATTGTCTGTACCAATTTTGATTGCATCAGTACAATAATTCGCCTCAGTCTCACTTACTGGTCTTTCTAACCACATGACTTCTTTTACACTGTCGCACAATGCCATATATTCTGCTTCGCATGTGGAGAGCGCCACTGTTTTCTGATTGTGGCTTCCCCAACTTATCAACGAATATCCGAGAAAGAAACAATAACCACTTAATGATTTTCTTGCATCAGAATTACTTCCCCAATCGGCATCACTGAACCTTCTAGTATAGGGTTTATTAAATTGTCTAAAAATCTTATGTGGATAATGCCGATGATTAACTTAAGAATAAAATAAAACTCTTTTTCCACAATGAAACAGGAATTGAACAAAAAGAAAAAGAAAAAGCCAGAAAATAAAATGAAAAAATACAACCTGAGTCTGTAAGCGCTTTTCATCATTCAGCAGCCAAGGAGCACCTCGAGAGAACTTGAAAGAACTGACTTGGAATAGAACAAGCTGAGTATTTATAACGGACAGAAGCCAATCAAGACAAAAAGGTCCAAGTGAAATTTATTGATTGGGTAAGTGCGTTGCCCATTTGATCAATGGTGACTCGCTAATAGGGCCCCTATCTAAGTTGAGTAATCATTTTTTATGTGTTTTTTGAATGGCTAAGCTTTCGAAGGCGTCCAGAAGGTGTTACTTGTTTATTGACTCAATCAGTTTTACATTATCTAATAAGAATTCATGTCCGGTATCTAAAGAGTGTTTGGCTATGGATGACCGATTCCCTCTACCATATCTTGTGTGTCAAGAGTTTTATTTCATTCTGAAGTTAATCATCGGCATTATCCACATAAGATTTTTAGACAATTTAGTTATGGCTACTCAAGCTTTTATGAGTAATAACGAACAGAATTCCTTTTTTTTGACTTAACTTCAGGATCAGGTCTTCTAAAGCAGATATATGTTTTCTTAATTTATGTAAGTCCCATAAGGTGTATCCCAAATTTATTGATTGCATTAAGTTTAAGAACTCTAAGGATCCATGTTTAAAGAATATTCTACCATCCGTAAAACGTAAGAGGCTAATCATGGAGATTGGCTATTTGAATTACAAATTGTCTATTACTGAGGCAAAAGCCTATGCATTGCATTTGAAAACAAGTAGCCAGCTCAAACTTAAAGATTGGGACATTTTCTGGCGTAAAGTAAAGAGCATAAACCAGTCTAAGATTGACCTCAAAACTAGAAATTATCAGAAAAACTAAAGGGTATTATTAAAAATCAAAAACCTATACTTAATAGAGTTATTAATAGGGATGTAGATAACATAGTTAATCTAACAGATTTAAATTTTAATGATTCTGAACTTAAAATTTCATCTAAAGGGCTAAAATTTGCAGCTAGGAAAACACATAAAGACATTCACCAGTTAGTAAGGAATGTAGAAGGGGGACTTAATTTCTTACCAGATTCACAGAAAAAAGCCATTAGGGAACAATGCACCAAAATGTTGTCCCATAATTGGGAAAACTATAAAGTAGAAAGTTACGATCACCGCTATTTCGCAACCATTAAAACTCTCAAGGAAAAAGATTGTTTCTTCCTTAAAAGTGATAAAGGAAATAGTACAGTAATTTTAAAGAAAAGTGATTATTTCAGTAGAGTTGATGCTTTAATTGCCGAAGGCCCATTTGAGGTTATTAATAAAAAAAATCCGTTAACAACACTAGTCAGGGAAGTCAGGGAGGCATAAAGGATAGCCCTAATCTCATTCCCCCAAACTCTGCCTCTTCACCCCGACTTTACCTAGGTTATAAGTAGTTATTATTTGGCCTCTCAGAGCTCATCATCTTCAAAATCGATGAGCTGTCAATAAAAGCAATAAAACCAATCACTGTGACTATTAATGTCCAATCAGCGTAAATATTAATGAAGTATAGTGATTTTTAATGAGATTTCATGCATATTTATCGAGTTTGTTATCAAAATCATAAATATCAATGAAAAAGTATGAATTATCGATGATTATAATCATTCAAACTATTAATTACATGTTATTACGCATGAATATTTAATTAGCAACTCTTTTTTATCATAGTTACTATTAGATTTCGTTTTTAGTTTCGTATTCCATCACCTCCCATCATCTTCAAAATCGATAATGATTAGATGTTTTTAGTTTCGTATTCTGACATCAGATTTATTTTTCCAAATGATAAATATTTATGAAAAAATAAGTTTTTAGTTTCGTATTCCATCACTCTGTGACATTCGTCAATTACAACGTGTTGTAACTTGTGCGCCTACCCCCCCCCCCTTCCCACGTGCTTCGTAGATCGACGCCCATCGACGAGGATGAGAGGCCCCAAGTCACCAGCAAGCGTTCCGGAAGGATTATGACTGCTTCAGACACGGCCCACCAGGGGGCGAAGGAAGCTGAATGGCAGGCAGCCAATCAGGAGCATGGCTTCACGCATAGGATTGTGGGTAATGCTAGGCGGATATATAAGGCGGGTATTTCGAATGAACGGCATCGTGGATCGAGTCTTCATTACAAAACGTATGCTGAATGTGTCTCTGCAAGTCTACACGCCTAGATCGTCGTAATCGTAAGTACCCTGTCTTTATGTATCCCCTAGCAGCCTTACTATGCGGCATTAAGCCTATCGAAATCCGTGACTTACTTGGACTGTAGCATTAGCTTGACTCTTTCATTATTGGGAGTTTTTACCTTCCACTTTATTGGGAAGGCGTTTATTATGTTTATTTTTTCTTTATATTGTTAATCATTGTAAAATTCTCTCTGGGTATCGATTATGCTATGGATTATATATTTTTTGATTAAACCGCTATTTGTTTATTTAAGCCACTGTTGACCCTTATCTTTATTTTACAAACAATTATTTTAATATACACACTTATTAAAATATCACAATGGCACCCGAACTAAATATGTCTAGTGGCGGTGGCGGTGAAACTCAGTCAGTCGTTAAAAGTGATTCTCTTGTGGGCTTTACTAATCTTATCCCTACTTTTACCGGAGACGAAGATTCTATCTCCGCAAAAGCGTTTTTTGACGCCGTGGATGCAATCGCACAATTTGCAGGGTGGTCGGAATCCGTCATTTTAGGTGTTGTCCGGTCCAAGATAAAAAGTAAGGCCGCAGCTGGTTATAGCGAACATGTACTGTCTGAATCTAACAGTTATGATGAGGTGAAACGATTACTATTAGAATTATTTCAAAAAGATGATGATTTAGAATATGCAGAACTTAATTTCTATCAGGCTAAACAAAGGGTCGGAGAAAATGTCCGGCAATATGCCAACAGACTGCATCTCCTGTTCCGTCACATGGCGAAGGCAGATGTTACTTTTGATGATCGTAAGGATCACACGCTTCTCCGGAAACTGAAAAAGACAGTACGCCTAGAGCTTAGGATGGTTTTTATGATGAAAGAGCCAGACTCCTTCGATAACGCCGTAAAATTAGCAGCTGAAGCAGAAAGTTTAGGCATGTCTAAACAGGCGCAGGCATGCAGTAACAATGCCGAGGCCATTCGAGCTGATGTCCGGTCAGAATTTAAGCAAATGTCTGCAGATCTCACATCTATGATGGAGGCACACATGACCGATTATCGAGACCAGCTGGCTGCACAATCGGCGAAAATGGAAATCATGCAGAAGCAGATCGCAGCGCTAGAGAGAAGAAGGGGACCATCACGCAAAGCCGTTGGGCCTGCTAAGGGTAAGGGCTGCTGGAAATGCAACAGTCATAATCATTTGTCCCGAGATTGTCCTTTAAACTAGAAAGGACCGAGCAGGCAGCCACAACTCGGTCCACATACACAATCGCTAACGAGGTCTTGGCTAAACGTGGGAACAATGACCTCTTCTATTTAGATATTAAAATAGGGGAAATGGCTATCCCCATGATTATTGATACTGGGAGCGAGATTTCTCTCATCCATAATGAAGTTGTCCGACAGTTAGGTGACAAAGTAACCATCACCCCTGAAAATATAATTTTATCAGGTATTAATAATTCTAGCTCTATCAACCAAGTAATTACAGCTGATGTTTATATAGGGCAGTCTCACTTCAGAAACCGACGTTTCCTAGTCCATGACTTTAAGGACCGGAAATACAAGGGGATCATTGGAAATGATTTCATTACCAAAGCTGAATTTAAGTTTAGGGACGTGAAAACTGAGGAGATTGTTCTCGCCCAAAATACGGTAATTGATCGTATTGAAAAAGGGGATCTTGATAGGGAAATTCAAATACAGCTAAGCGAATTGCTTGAGAAGTATACGGGAAACTTTGCTGAGGAGATAGAGATGTTATCTGGGGTAAATAACGTCGTGGTAAAATTCGACATCGATCAATCTCATCCGATATTTGTCCGGCAATATCCCATTCCTAAAATCCATCTCGACGCGCTAAAAACCAAATTAGACTCGTATTTGCAAGCAGGAATTATCGAACCCAGTCGATCACGCTGGAACTCCCCTATTCATATCGTCCGAAAAAACAACGGTGACATAAGAATCACACTCGATTTATGAAAATTCAACAATATCACTACTGCCCTAGATTATCCAATGCCAGAATTCATGACATTTTAAACAACTTACATGAGTTTAATTTCTTTAGCGTACTTGACCTTAATTCTGGATATTATCAGCTGCCTATAGCCCCTGAACTTCGGAAATGCTTTGCATTTCAGACACCCTGGGGCAAGTATCAGTTGACACGTATGCCTCAGGGTGCAAAAAACTCCGCATATACGTTCCAGTCATATATGACGGATCTCCTTTACGAAAAACTCTATCAGAGTGTGCATGTATCCCAGGACGATGTGCTTGTCTTTACTAAGACTGCTGAAGAGCATCTAGAGATCCTAAAGTGGATACTGGAGATTTTTAAGTCGCACAATGTCATCATGAAGCCATCAAAGTGCAAGATAATGATGACTAAGGTCCTTTATCTCGGCCACGTTATATCACGAGAAGGCCTGACCCCTGACCCCGGGAATGTCAGTGCCATTGCTGAACTTGAAACCCCGAGAACGGTAAAACAGGTACGTTCTTTCATTGGCGCGGCCAACTTTTACAGGCCATTCATCCAGAACATGTCAAAAATAATAACCCCCCTAACTAACCTAACTAAGAAAGGTGCCAGATTCGTGTGGTCTAGTGAGTGCCAGGAAGCATTTGAATCCTTAAAATCAGCCATCATGAACCCTCCCGTTCTCACCCCGCCAGACTACACTAAGCCCTTCCTGCTTTACACAGATGCGTCGGCAGAGGCCATTGGTGCCGTCCTTCAACACAAGACCGACCAGGACATTTGACCTATAACATTCTTCAGCACCAAACTAAATAAGACCCAAGTAAATTACTCTGTAATTGAAAAGGAACTGCTGGCTATGGTGCAGGCTCTCAGGCAATTTAGACCCATGGTGTTAGGTTTTCTGATTCACTCTCCGATCACAAGCCTCTCTCTTTCCTAGCGAACATTGGGGCCATGAATCAGCGCCTTTTACGCTGGTCGTTGGAGATCCAGGAGTTCGATCTCCAGATCTCACATATCAAAGGGGAAAGGAATGTCGTTGCCGACTTCCTCTCCCACCCTCCTGTGAGGGAGTGTAATGGGATCGTTAAGGTAGTAAATGATAATTGGGAAGAAGACATAAGATCCTCCCAAATTACCAATCCCATGTTTAGTGAAATTCATAAATCACTAACTAAGAATAACCAAACACCTGAAAAATTTAGGAAATATGGAGAATTTAAATTAAAGAATGGTGTTCTGAAATGTGTCCCCAAGAGACAGTCTAAGAGAGAGAGGGAAAGAGATCGGGGTGCTGGTAAAGTATGCATAGGAGAAGATATGAAAATTCGTGTTATTGAAATGGCGCATAATAATAAATTAGCGGGCCATAAAGGCATAACTAAGACCATTAATGAGCTTAAAAGACACTACTTTTGACCATCGCTGGGAAAGGACGTCGACACGTACATTCATGCATGTCAGACATGCCAGAAATGTAAACTAAAAAAAGGACCGGCTCCTTTTCAACAAGGAATAAGGGCCGAGTGCCCTTTCGACAAAGTGGCGGTTGGCATCATCGGTCCCATGTCAGAAACAGAAAATGGTAACAAATACATATTAGTATGTATTGACGTAATGTCACGTTATCCTGAGGCATTTCCCCTAAAAGACCAGAAGGCCATTACAGTTGCCAAGGCTTTCGTTGAAGGAATTATCTGCCGCTACGGTGTCCCTAAAGAAATGATATCTGATAGGGGAGCCAACTTCACATCTGAGTTAATTAATGATATGTGGGAGTTGTCATCGCCGCATCCATCTGGTGTTAAATCGTAGCAGAAGAGAGTATCGCCTGTAAATCCCCAGCGTTTATAAGTGATCGTGTTTCCACTGTTATGATACAGCATACCTAAGCCAGCAAAGTATCCCCAGTCGGTCTTCCTGCATGGATACTTTGCAGTTGCTGTATCTAAGGCACGGGAATGAGCAAGTAATATGGTCGGTGACGGCTTTACTTTCTTAACGTATAACAATACATCTTCAAATACGATTACAGGTCGAAGTGGAATCGCTCCTCCACCTTCCAATCCTTTTATTTCGATTGCAAATTCGGGTTTATGAGGAATCAATCTAAATTTGCACAATACATTGTTCAAAAGGAGTTTATTTTGTAAGCAGGGGTCAACGTGAATTCTTCCGACGAGATCGAGACTCGCACTTTCTGCAGAAGCATTTTGTCTGTCCTCTTTAGTCAACCATAGCGATCCGGTTAACATTGAATTTTTTGCATCATTCCCGTAGTTCAGAAGCGTCTGAATGTAACTCTTATAAGAATAATTGTTGCCAGTGCTAACTTGTTTACCGTTAAGAAATACATCGATCTGCTTAAATAGCATTTGCAACAACAACTTTCGTGGTATGACAGTTTTGCTCTCGTCATTCGTTAAAGGAGTGTTCGCATCCTTTTTAATTTTTACACGAGCATATAATATGGTTTCGGAAAGATTAATGTATTCTTCAGCATTTCCAGGGATAAGAAATTCGATTGTTCCTCCCGACGATAGGGAAGCAACGGGTTGATACTCCGCATAACTGGATTTTTCAATGGATGTTTGGGTGGGTGAAACAGAAAATGCATCCAATTCGCTTTTTAAACACGTATACGATGTAGGATGAAGGAACAACATGGTTACGAATGATGAGACGCACTTAAATGTTGATCTTTTTATCAAGAAATTTAAAAAAAAAAAAAAGGGGGAATAATTTTTTTTTTTTAATCAAAATATCGTTTTCTCACGAGAGTTTTTTTTCCTCAGTTTAATTTTCTTTCCTTTACTTCCAACGTTGTTCTTTCGTTTCCGCCCACGCCCCTTTTGAATTCTCGTGTTAACATCGTCAAAAATTTCGTTCCCAGTTTCTTGTAATCTTCGTTTGACAGATTCTTTGATGTTTGCTCCTTGAATGACATCACCTACAACGTTTTTTCCTACATCGATGACCTTTGGAGCAAAATAACTTGCCGGACTTTTTAAGAATGGCAAAGCAAATTTTCCTAGGGAACTGAAAAGGCTACCAAGTCCACTTCCACGTTGATCAAATCGTCCATACAATACAGGTAATTGCCCCCCGGCCTGATTTATATAATAAGCAGAATATGGCTCGCAGCAATCCGCCCTCATCTTTTCTTTGGTCTCGGATGAACTACGCACACCACGCGACCTGTGTTTGCGAATGGCACTCGCTCTCCTGTGTGCAATCTTAAGTCCAATTCTAGCATGCGGAAAGAAGTTTTAATCACGGGTAAATAATACAAACGATGAAAGGATACAAACGTATTCTCACCGTCTTGACCTTCTATATTGACAATCCTCATCAAGGGTGCTTTGACATCGCTGTATACGTACAAGCTGTCAACCGATTTCAGCGGGTAAGGTCGAACGATTTGACGAGCGAAGAGCTTTAAAGGAAACACTTTTTCCCGTAAGAAAAACGGAAATTGTCTGTCTTCGAATCCAAATCTTTTAAGGATCGATTTTCCTAAAAACACTCGCACTTTATGATCAACGTCTAAGTGATTGTAAACAATAAATCTGTGATATCGTTCGTCGTAAACCAAGCGTACATCCGCTTTAGCCAACTTTGGATCTTTAAAGCTGTCGGCGTACTCACTGAGTACTTTTTTAATGTCACCGTTAATGGCAAGGCTAAGCTCGTGTAAGCTGTTGTATGTATGAGCTCCGTGAGTGCAATCGAGAGGAATGTCAAATTCTTTTGCTTTTATCGGCGGTTTATTGTATCCGTGAATCATTATACGAGCTTGATCGTCTTCACCATTGGGTTGCAAAGTAAATGAGGTGTCTGTAAATGAATTTGGAAAACTTATTTCTGTTAAGGCAGCTTCATATTCTCCGTCCAGTTCGACTTGTTCCGGCAAAGAAGTAGTATAGTTTTGAAGTGTATTATCGGGGAACACATTCATAGACGAGTTGCTTGGAAGTGTTAAGTAAAAGCCTTCTATTGTCATTCAACTTTTTGTAGTTCTTGCACGTAAAACTTACCGATGATGGGTTGATTTTGGAGATCGCGTACTGTATAGGTTGTAATCTTTTGATTTCGATTAACTGTATCGATAAGGAAAATTTCCTCTGTCCACGAAGGCGTGTATCCCCTTTGAAAAGCATCTTTCTTTACGGAAAGACAAACGCGATCACCCTGCTTAAATCGTGATGTCGTATCGCGAGTTCTTTTTACTTCGATGAATTTGCTCCT
>JAHWFO010076081.1:0-15514 GCA_023313115.1 Rhysida immarginata | reverse complement strand
ATTTATCACTTAGCTATCATCACTTAGGTAAAAGCATACGAGAAACAGGTGGCCCCCCCCCCCCTCCATTTCATCCATTACTGGACCCACGTTTTGCATTAAACGTGTTTATCCGAAATTAATGATCGTACATACTGATTTAGTTGTTATGTAATGCCAATAATCCGTCCTTAATTAGGAACCATTTTCTCGCTGTCTGGTTGGAATAGAAACTTGTATTCATGCTGCGATTGGGGAGAGAGCATGGTGTAAGAGAAGGTGAGAGAAACGGCGGCTGCTGCTTCTTCGGTTAATGTTAACTATCTGCACAATCGCAAACGCAAGTCCCACTCTCGGCCCTGCGGGCCTCGCTGTTTGCTGCTTTCTGTTACTTGAACGCCAGTCCCACTCTCGGTCCTACGGGCCTCGCTGGTCACTGGTTTCCGTTACTCGAACGCCTTCGGCGTTCTGTCTACGACGTCCCCCTCCGGGGGTATATAACTGATATATACCCCAACCTATTTGGTTACAGGGGGCAGTTGGTTTCCCCTCAGCCGGTTACAGGAATCGCGACAATTCAGTTTGCGGATTCAGTCATCGCGCGATTGTGCAGATAGTTAACATTAACCACTTCTTCTACTTATTTCCAAGAGCTTGTATCAATTAACGATCCATAAAATCAAATATAACTCTTATGTACGTGTACTATGTACTTTTAGACGACTATTTAATACATGTTTTCTTTAATCAGTCTTCCGAAATTTCAATTTAATCAACGCGTCGCGATGACCAGTTCAGCAGGCATCCATTTTAAGCTACTAGAAAAAGCGGAAGTTGAGATAGCTGCAGACATGCGCATTAACGATCAGTAATAACGATAATTATGCATAAAATTGATAAATAAAACGATTTTTGACCTTCAAATAACGTTTAATTTTCCATTTAAAAATAACGGAAATTTTCCTTGGAATGTTTATATTGAGTGACAAAAAACGCTTTTGGCATTGAGTTTTTGTTGAGGAAAAATAAATTCAACGCGAGTGTTGAACTCTTCACCATAGACTAAAGGTTATAAGCTAAAAATATGAAAAAAAATTTCAGACACCTGCTAAAAAATCAAGTTTTAATCGTACGAATTAAAAAATGCGCCAATCAAAAGATAAAGCTCAAATGCAGATACGTTTTTTATGGTGTGCTGATATCTATTAAAATATCTTTGTGAGAGCCGCTTAAATTCGTGTTTCCATGTTAAAGAATAGGGTTTTTGCGCAAGGCTGTCACAGAGGCTGACTTCCCAAATTCCTGGGTATGATGAAATTATAACACTTTCTACAGCATCATCCATTGATCCTGAAATTTCCCAAAAGTTATTTCCATCTTTGTAACCATGCCGGCATATATTTTCCCAAGGTTTCAGATTTACATAACTCTTCTATATTAAATGCTTTACTTGATATTTGATGAGTGTTCTTTGAGTAGTAAATTCTCTTCATAGATTATTCCAGAGGAATAACTGGCCCATTCAGTCTTTGGCTCATCAAAGTATATTGTTTATTTACAAGGCATGGGTTCTCATCCACTTGAGCTGTCCGATGCTTGTTAATATGTTCATGTAAAACGCCAGCACATGTATTTTTTTAACTTTTTGTTCTATTTATTTATTTAGTTAGTTAGTTATTTGATTGTTAATTTTTTAT
Organism: Rhysida immarginata; assembly: GCA_023313115.1. Taxonomy (NCBI): domain Eukaryota; kingdom Metazoa; phylum Arthropoda; class Chilopoda; order Scolopendromorpha; family Scolopendridae; genus Rhysida; species Rhysida immarginata. The sequence continues at coordinate 13,838 of JAHWFO010076081.1, read as the reverse complement.
TTATTTTATGTATTTTTGCTTATAAGTTTTATTTTTTTGTTCATTAATAAGCGCGGGTGACCATTTTGCTATGTTTTAACCAATTTAATATTTTCACTCCTAAAAGAAATTCTACTGCTCTCTCCCCCCCCCCCCAGTCCCCATTCTTTTAATAGATCTCTTTCCAGATGTGAGGTAGTATCTCCTCCTACTTGCTCACAAATGTGTTACTTTTTAAACTCCCCGCATACTACCTCCAAGTTTCAGTCGGAGTTGATAATAAACTCTTTCCTAGTTTTGAAGACCCCAATTTTGTTGCCAAATTTTGAAATGAGGCATAGCTACCGTATTGATAATCTACTATTAAGTTATACTAAATACAGTCTTGTACTGCTTTCAGTTTGTACAATTTCTTGGGCCAGAATTTAAGTGCACAATTTAAAATAAATATAAAATACCGTAAATACTCGAGAATAAGTCGCAAAATTTTTTACCCATTTTTAGTGAAATAACAGGGGTGCGACGTTTACTCAAGCCTAGCTAAAATTTCCTGTCGATGGGCTGTCTATCGATGTTCATATAGTTTGTTACCAGCTGTTGTCATGTTTGATTAAATAGCAAACAAGTAATTATTTTATTCCACTTAAATTTATGAAATTAATAACTATTTATTATTGTGATCAGTATTCAGCCTAATGTAAATTATTTATCCTTGGATAATATCGAGGAACCTAACTTCGAAGGAGATATAAACGCGACTGCGCTTTGCATGCCGCCATTTAGAATAAATTAACGAACACAGTCACCATGACAGCCACGGAGTTGCATTTTGTCCAGATGAACTTCAAACGAAATTAGCATACTTTAATTATACATTATATACAAAGTACAATTCATTATACAGTAGATTCACTTTTAACTTGAATTTCTCGTCGCGAAAAACTAGTACGAAAGTGACTTGTAATAATATGAATGCAACTTCGAAGTGATAAAGTGGCATTCTGTTTTGATGAACTTCAAACGAAATTATCGTATATGCATAACAGCACTTAAATTTTATTAAATTAATAAATATTTATTACTAGAAGAGGTACCCAGCGTTGCCCGGGATAATTACACTTGCACAAACTTTTCCTTTCATTGTTAGTCATGAGATATATATTGTTGGTTCATGAAGTGTGTTTTTGAATTGCGTCTGATACCATTGTTGATACCTATTGTTGTACCAACTTTGCCTTGCATTGTTAGTCATGAGATATTTCTCATTAATATGCCTTGCTATAACCATGAATATCGATTTTTTATCGATATTTATTATTTTTCCGAAATCTGAGGTAGACAGTGACCTTCCTCATGCCTTAAAGGTCATGTATACGAAATTTTATCAAGATCGGAATAAAACTGTAGATTTGTATAAAAAACGTACAGACCCACAGACAGACCCACAAACATCCTTCTTTATATATATAGAGATTGTTTAATCACCTACAGAATAATATTTATCTTTTCTCTTTATCCTTTGTCCCCAGCATTTTGGTGGGAATGGTGGGGATGGGCAAGCAGAGAGAGCAGAAGTTTTCATGACAGCGGTCACTTTCCACGGGAGATGAGAGCGGACATTCCAGGAAAAAAAACACGTGAAGAAAAAATTGAGTGCGAGCGAGTGTGAGAGAGCAAAGAACACTCATGTGGCATGTGTTCACAAGAAAGTTGTTCGTAACAGCGAAGCTATCAGCGTAGCCACCACCTATGATGAGACGAGCACTGCCAGGTAAAGAGCCACAAGATGCTCGGTGTTGAACGGGAACGAGACAGCGCAGCAGCGAAGGTGAGTGTGTCGACTTGGGCAGGAGGCATCGCGAGCGTATGTGGGGCACAGTGGCAGGGAAGAAGGAAAGAGCAGCTGTTATCAGCAGACGTGGGGGTTTGGAGACGATAAAGCATAACTTCGCTTTCTGAACCCTGCTCTGAGATAAGCGGCCGGCTGTTTCTAACCACTGGGGCTCCAAGCGGTGTGACTGGCGAGCCTGTAGGCTGGTACCCACTGAGTGGTCTCTGCCAGCCAGGCTGTTCAGGAGGAGCAAATGCGAATTTCAGGCCGTCAGAGTCGACGTCTCAGTTACCATGGGCAACATTAAGTCTTAACCTTAGCTTGCTAAATCTGTTTTGTTGCCACAGAAACAACAGGGGGTAGATTTAGAAGTTGAGCTGGACTGAATAAAACTTAGATATAAGGTATTTTGACTAAACAAAACCAATCACTATACAATCACGATAAAGGCCAATGCTTAACCAAAGTTTAGAGGGGCAGGACTACTTAAGAAAGACAACTTGCATGGGTATTGAATTAAAGGTGGGCTGGTGCTTACTTTATCGAAGGGAGCATTGCTAGATATTTTAGCAGGTAAGTAGGTAATTAGGATTAAGCAATTAGCATAATGGGAAAATGAATTAAGTTTCCATTTCCATTTCCATCACATATTATGGATTAGAATGCCTGGAGGTTTTATTAGATTTTATTGTTCATGAAAAATATAAATCACAACACACAAATCTTTTATTCAGTATTTAAGACAACAGTGATACACTGGTGGCCAAAAGTTTCGACCAACCAGAAAATCAATAAAAAATTATTTATACTAAAAATACTTTACACCTACAACTCTAAGTAAATATAAAACAATATTCAGGGAAGAAACAAATTTATTTCTGTGTCGTTGCTTTTTTATTACCTTAAATCAAAATAAGACTGGACAAAAGTTTAGACCAACATCACAAACATGCAAATAATTTGCATATTACAAGTCATCGTCATGCGTGGTAAGCACTAAAACCATATTATGTATTGTATAATGTTAACTGAAGGCCAACGAGAGCGAATTAGAAATTTTTACTAGCAATTTACAAATTTCAAAAAAGTTGCTGAAATTGTTACAATACTGCACCTCCCCTCTTTTGCTTTGGTACTAAGGAAATGACTAATGAGTCGAGAGGTGCAGGATTGTAGAGTTCGGAACTGATATAAATCTAAGGGGTCTAAATGATTGAACACTGGGACTGCATAAGCTATAATTCAACCTTTTACTACAACCAACTAAAAAAACCAACAATTACAAGTCACAACTCGAAAGGGCCCTCTCCAATATGCATAAGATAACAAGGCAGTCAAACTATAAGGTTTCGCTCACAATTACCCAAACAAAAAAAACAATTGTGATCTTATTTCTAATTCCACCAATATTGACAGAGCATAAGCACCTGTTCGAGCACTATTAATGAGCCCTGCATTAACCCAATTACTCTTATAGCAGCAACCAAGGTTAGACAATAACACGATTTCTTTCAGGCTTATTAAGGCACACTGCACAAAGAACCTAACGCTAACAGTCAACGTTGCGACGTGGAGAACGATGTGTGGTTTCTTTAAGCCCAAGATCTCTTATAAGATCGTTTATTGGGGGGGGGGGACCACGGAAACCCCGATGCACCCGTTCTTTGTACAGCTAACCGCACTATAATACGCCCCCCACGCGTCAATGTGCTATCACCGCTTTAAGCAACATCTAGCGCGTTGCTCAATTAGCAAACGCGATACAAAACGGTGTTCACCACCAAGGAAAAACTGCTCATGGGCAAGGTGCAAGTGTGCAAATAGTTAACAGTGATCAACACCGTAGAAACAACAGGGCTCAACAAACCACTTAGAGACCCTTAATGCTAAACTTAATACTATTCACATTTATTACAGACACTATAGAAGGCGAACTACATTTCAGACATCGCTTCCAACTGTTCTATATACATTTCGCGGCGGAACACTTGATCAGGTTATTACGGGTACAGTCCATAACCGTTCTTACTGCATATGCATGAGACAAAGTTCTTTGCATTATGAAGCGTTGACACCCTCACGCAGAAACGCCAGTTCAAAATGCAAAATAAAGTACACTCTCCAAACAGAAGTCGTCTCAATGGGCAAGAACTAATTGTTGCAAAGACGAGAATACCTGTTGATGGACAGTGAGAAGGAGCTTTGTGTACCAACTCCGCAAGCAGGCAAGGAGGAAATTCTATCTTCATCCATTTCTTTTCCAGAATTGATGAAAAATAATGGCATCACCGCTGTGATGTGCTAAATAATTTCCTAATTCTGATGTATTCTGCGACTGAGACGAATGGACAACTCCTTGAGATGCATCAAATCAAATTTAACCGCACGTTTTGAATAATGATATGTATTTAAGAGCGTCTCCTCGCCTTCTCAGTTTTAACATCGAACTCCCCTTCCTACACTACATATACCATCATTATCTCCCCTATTTCCTTGGAGAGAAAAAAATATATATATCTCTCGTTGTTAAGACCATCTTATCAACAACCCAACAATAATCAGCCTGGGAGACCGCCAGAATCGTTGCGAAAAAGCCTCGCCATAACAATGGTATCCCCCCCGACAATCGCATTCCTAGAACGACAAGGAAACGTTAACAGGAGTTATATTCGATACAATGACAGCAATTAAAGTAAGATAACTCTAAACAGATATATTATTAGAAAATTATTCAGAAATTGAAATAAAACAACAGCTAAATATTAATTTATTACTATTTTTTTTTTTAAAAGTCCCCCTAAATTATGGCCTTTTCTCCCCCCCCATTGGACGCATATGTCACTTCACTTGACATGAAATGTCACACACGCCCAACACAAAATTGAAAATTACTGTCTAAAGGAAAGTAATTTTAATTTATTAACATGGATATTTTAAGTGATCAGAACAAACCTATGGAAACCCCACAAAACAAAACACAACATTTATTCAAAATTTTCAACCTGCACATTCATGACATTACTCCAAACACTTTACAGCTCACAGAAACCTACCCTTGGGCTACGTTCCAGTGCTAACTTTACCCTTGGCAATCCTGGCATAATTAGGATGCGGAATACGTCTCAAGTGATATCTGTGCTCCCCTCCCCGAGCTTGATTATCTTCAACTACTCTCCCCCTTTCCTCAACCTCAGGTATCGCCACTCCCACAGGAGTTCCTGCCCTAGGCTCCTCACCACGAGTCCTCAGAAAATCCTCCTCTTCCTCAGAGCTACCCTCATCAGTCCCCTTTGTAACAGAGGGCACTCGCCTATCCTTCATTCTTTTTCTACCCTTTCCTCCAGGTGCCACCACATATGGCTTCAGACGATCAATATGGACAGTGACCAGATCATGTTTTTTGATCCCTGCAACACGATAATTGACCCCTGAAATCTGCTCCACCACATGAAAGGGAATGAGAACTTCCTCTTACGTCCTCCCTTCCCTAACAGCCACACCTTTTTCCCAATATCAACCGATCGTATTGGCCGGCTTTTATTGATTCGCGCTAAACATTTTCTTCTGTTTTGTGAGTCGTACTCGAACACCACTTGCCTAGCCTTCATCAGGGTCTTGACCAATTGAGTCCGATACTCTTTTACTCTTTCCTTCCCCGGGGACACTCCCTCATCTCTCCCCAACCAGTCACGAGGCACCTCCTGATCAAAACCATACATCAAATACGCGGGACTTTTGTTCAGCGCTTCATGTCTACTGGTTCTAATTACAAACAAGGCAAAAGTGAGCATATCTTCTTATCGTTCAAGATGATTATTACACATCGTCACAATGGTTTCCCAGAGCGTTTTGTTACAAGGCTGTGGTAAGGCGGTGCATAATATTTAGCTCCGTACACAACTCCTTAAACACCTCAGAAGTAAAATTAGCACCCGTATCGCTAACCACCTGACGGGGAATGCCATATCTACATACTATGTTCCGGTTAAAAGATCTGGCGATGGTCTCTGCTGACTGATCGGGGAGAGCTTCGGCCTCCGTAAATCGAGTAAAAACATCGGTCATAACAATAATGAACCGATTGCCTCTAGCAGACTTCTCCACTGGCCCAACAATATCAACAGCCACAATCTCGAAAGGCAACCGGGCCATTAGCCCCTCCTGCCAGGGCGCCTTGGGGATATTCCTTTTAGTGAGTTGACAGGTGAGGCATTCACGTACTTTTCGCACCACATCTTCTCTCATCCCTGGCCAAAAGTACATTTTTCTTAGTTTATGGAGAGTAGCACTGACTCCTCAATGCCCCCCCAATACGCTGTCGTGAGCTTGCGCCAGCACTTCATTTTTCACCGTTGTTGGCACACAAATTCTTGGTCGAGCATCGGGGTGCTTAATGTTACGCCAGACAACAACTCCACTTTCAAGTGTATAACGTCCACCTTTTTGGCACACAGCTCCCCCACTAACCATCTCTTCAACCAGGGGCCCAAGCCACTTATCTGTAAGTTGCTCCTGTCCAATATGATCAAGTGCTACTTGCATACACAGATCTATCATTAGGGAACCGCACTGGCAAGACAGCAGGTCAGGGATTACATTTTGCTTCCCTTCTGTAAACTCATAATGGAAATCGAATTACCCCAATTCCAACACCCACCGCAATACCCGCTGGTTCGAGCCACGCATCCGCTGAATAAATGCCAACGGTTTGTGATCCGTTAAAACGGTGGTATGATAACCCAAAATGATGTGACGGAATAGGGCTGCTGCCTTTACAATCGCCAGTGCTTCCTTCTCTATTACCGAATAATTATTCTGGGCACCCTGTAATGTAGAGCTATAAAAGGCTATGGGTTGCATATTCCCACCTACCTTCTGCTGTAGAACTCCCCCAATAGCGTAGGCTGAAGCATCGGTAGCCAAAATAAATGGTTTATTGTAATCGGGTGCTGTCAAAACAGGCTCCTTACATAACCTTTCTTTAACTTCTCTAAATGCCCGCCTACACTCCTGATTCCACTCGAATCGGGCCCCTTTTTTTGTCAGGTCCGTAATCGGCAGGAGAAGGGCGGACAGGTTTTCTAAGAATGGCCTGTAGAAATTCACAGCTCCAACGAATGACCAAACTTCTTTGACATTAGTGGGTTCCTTAATATTTTGGATGGCCTCCATATTGCCCGGATCTGGAACAGACCCCTTTGTAGTGATCATGTGCCCAAGGTAGTGGACGCTTGGCTTACAGAAGTGACACTTGGCTGGTTTTACGATTAGCCCTCGTTCCAGGAACCTCACCAGCATCCATCTTAAGAGCTCCAAATGCTCCTCAAAGGTTGCAGAGGAGATGAGGATATCATCGAGGAATGCATGCACATTTGGGCCCATTTTCTCTCTTAACACTGTCACCATATACTGCTGAAAAATGTGCGACGAGTTCTTCCCTCCCTGGGGCAATCGAGTTAATTGGTACTTACCCCAGTGAGACTGGTAGGCATAGAACTCCTTCAGTGTCTTGACCAACGGAATCTGGAAGTAACCGTTGTTAAAGTCGAGCACTGAAAAGAAGGTATGCCCTCGCAGTTCTTCTAGTATATCGCGCACTATGGGTGCAGGAAAATCAACCGGATTAGTACACGCATTCACACGATGGAGATCGAGGGTAATCCTCACCTCCCCATTCTTCTTCGGGATGACATGTACTGGGGAGTTCCAAGGGCTAATACTTGGCTCAATGATGCCTGCACCCTCCAGCTCTGCCAACTTCTGCCTATATGCATCCCTATAACAATGGGGCATGCGATACTGCCGTACAAACACTGGGTGCAACTTATCTATATGAGTAGAATATTACTCGTTCGGGCCGGAATGGAATGTGGAGGGGGTAATTTCTCGAAAGATCAAAGGATGCCGACACTTTTTCTTTTGTTCTCAGCCTGCTCTGGAATGCGCTAGGGTCCCCTGGGACCCTGTCCCTTGCTTCCAGCCCTCGGGCTATTCAACAAGGTGTGTCTCTGCTTTTCTAAAGCATTACCTTATTTGGTCATACTCTGGCCCTCTGGTGTGGATTTTTGAGGGTTTGTCCTTTTGGGTGTGGTTCTTGCTTTGGGCGTTGTTACTCTGTTTGTGTGTTGGCCCACCTGTTTTGGGCGTTGGTCCTCTATTTCAGGGGTGGTCTTTTTTGGGCATTGGTCCTTTTTTGGGCGTTAGCTCTTGTTTTGGGCGTAGTCATGTTTTGGGTGTGGTCATTTATGGTCTTTTGGGTGTGGCTTTATTTACCTTTGTTTTCATTTTGATCCGGTTCCAATTGTGGGTGTGGTCAAACAGCTAGCTGATGATCTTTTCTTGATTAATCACGTGATGGCAGCCATGTTCAGGTGGCCTAAGGCTAAAATAAAATTAATTTTATAATCCTCTGATGTACCCCAGTGTGGCAGATTAGTGGCGTCCTGATGCTCTCAACAAAATCCACTTATACTTCGTCCAACAAGAGAAAAACAGGGTGTGTTTCCGGTCTGATATCGACTACTGACTCATCCGCAATGCTTTGTGGGATCTCTCCTTCAGCGGCTGCACAAGTCAATTTGTAATGGCGACGCCCGTGCAACAACTCTTCAGCCAAACAAGGAAAAACTATTCCCAGCCAGGCTAGGGAGATTTGTGTGGAACGTATTTTGCTACTTTAAAGGAAAATAGTGTTTTAAAAGCTCATCTGCTTTGACAGAAGAAATTTCCAAGGCAACGCAAGTTTCTTTTTCTTGCGTTCGAACAATTGTTCAAGAAGGAAACGAAGCGTCTTCATGCGAAGCTACCACCCCCCTCTCCTCGCTTTTCGACTCCTGGAAAGAAAAGGCCCAGGGAATCTCGAACAACAATATATATAAAATTGAGTTAAAAGATAATTTTATGAAGAGTACAACATTTTTAATTATAATTAAAGCAAAGCAATTGAATAATATTAAAGCTTCTGCTGTAATATTATAAAGCACTTCTTCAATGAGACAAGAGACAGAAGTGATTAAGCGCATGAGGCCCCCTTTCTCTGATTGGCTAATCTGAAACTTCCTGTGATACACCCTGTTTTTCTCTTGTTGGATGAACTAAAGGTGATTCTGTCTTACAAGTGAACACCGGCTGAATCACTTATATAACCATCAAACTGGGTAGGGGTTTGGGGTACTGGCATCTCAAAACGGATTACCTAATTACTAATTCACTATTGTTTCTCGGGTAACCAAATTTTTTCCAAGCACTTTTACAGTTTTTCTAAATAAAACGACTGCTGTTTCAAGGTGTATTGTTTTGTTTTTAATTTTCAACTAATGCCTACATTGTTTCAATTGACAGGTGTGCATCTGAGAAGGGACTAATGCTGTCTGAACTCTCATATAATTGCTTATAAATAAATAAATAAATACAGATGTGTTCTTTACATAACTTAATTTAAATTTTGGTCATGAATGAGGTATTTTCTAACCCCGCTACCAAATTGCAAAGTAGCGTAGCGGCTATTGATTTTCTAAAAGATAGCTTTAGAACGGCGGGTATCGAGACAAAGATAGTTAATGATCTTGTATTGTTTACGGGGTCCTCAACACAGTTCATCGAATTCCCAGCAGCTGTCAACATTGGATTTATACCTGCTAGGTTTCTGAACAAGAAATTGAAAACGCCTTAAACGACACAGATGACGGATTTATCAGTTGTGTTATTTTTGATCCACCTGACACTCTATAACAGAGCATCTTAAAAATTCCCGAAGGGTATTATGATAGTCGTAGGGACGTTGTTGAGGCACTCGTTAAGTTGATTCCATTGAAAGAACAGGCTTTTTACAAAATCAATCTCACACCTAACAAATGTTTTCATTTTAAATGCACAAAAGGCCGCTATATTAGTTTTAGCGAGAGTTTATGTTACACATTGGGTTTACAAGCTGAACTTTCCGACTTGGAACTCGTTATTGGTGAGGGTTCAACCCCAATTGATCTTACACGTGGCATACATGGTTATTATCTGTATATTGACATCATACAGGTTGTGGGTAACACATTCGCTCCGCTCCTACGAATCATACCCGTTTCACATGCCAGACGAGAAGTGATTTATCAAGCTTTTCATACACCCGATTACTTTCCTTTAAGTAAAAATGTCATAGACACGATTGAAATCGCGGTTCATTCCGACCACGGGGATTTGCTCGCGTTTTTAACAGGCAAAATCATAGTGAAATTACATTTTCGTAAGAAACAACTGTTGATATCTTTTTTCTCTCCTCCTTAATTACTTCAAGATGCATATCTCCTATCAGCCGAGCCAAGAAGTAATTTCGCGTTACTATTTAAACCAGAGAGGGAATGGCTTACCTGTGTTTAGAGGGTCGGTTTACCAGAGAGGCAATGGGATTGGTTCAGTATTTTCAAATCTGTTTCGCTTGGCAACACCCTTACTCAAATCCATGGGTAAGATTTTCGGTCAACATGCCCTAAAGGGCGGTGTTTCCGTTTTTAATGATGTGATACATGGTCAAAATTTCAAACAGTCGCTGTCATCACGAATGAAAGAAGCTGGAGGTAATGCCATGCAGGAAATGGGTGCTAGAGTTCAGAGAGGTAGAGGCCTTGTTAAAAGACGAAATTCAGCATTTCCTACTCATTCACATGTAAAAAGGCCCAGAGGCAACAGAGTGGAGACCTTTCTAAAGAGTGAATACAGACAAAGAAGTCGAGTGCAGCGTTCAAAAAAGCTGAAAAACAAGCAGAAGAAACAGAAGAAGTCAACAAAAAGACAGGCAAAATTACGTTCTAAGCCAATTTTAAACATACGTCCTTTATCATCAGTTTTCGCCTAATACATACGTAATCATGGCATCAATGATACATCAGCTGAGCACTGAATGTCTCAACAGCGATCTCGACAGTTTTTCTATACCTCACACGAGCGGCCAACAGGAAAAACGACACATTACGGGGTACCAGCCAACAGCGATCATCAGCCAAGACGGGCCTATTGAATTCTACGTACCTGGTTTGGCAGATTTTTACACGGATCTCGATCAAACTACATTAAGCTTAGAAGTCGTTATCAACAAAAGGGTTGGACAGTTACTAGCTGGTGATAAAACAGGATCTGTGAACCTTTTCTTACATTCGCTATTCTCACAAGTCGATTGCTATCTAGGTGATACGTTAGTTAGTCATAGTAATAACTTATATCCATACAGAGCTTATTTTGAAACTCTTTTGAACTATGGTCAGACTTCTGAACAAAGTCAACTCACAACAACAGGGTATTGTTAAGACACTAGCGGTAAAATGGACAGTGCTGACGATACAAACAATGGGTTTAAGTTACGTAAAAGACTCGCACGAAACGGGGTTTACTACATGGAAGGTCCGTTCCATTTAGACATCTTTCGGCAGGGTCGATTGCTACTAAACTCTACGGATTTTCATCTCAGGCTTTACAGAAGTAAACCCTCCTTTGCTCTGATGTCTGATGTAGCTAATCCCAATTATCAGATTACAATCCGAAAAGCAATGCTGAATGTTGAGAGAGTTAAAGACTCTGCAAACAACTAACGCGTTTCACCCTGTCGGACGGGTTGAAATGAGGTCAGTGAGTATTGCTACGGGAACTAGAAATCACGTCATACAGAACTTAATTACTGGTCATATTACCTCCCGGTTGATTTTTGCATTTACATCGAGTGAAGCCCAGAATGGTTCTTTTACTTCGAATCCATTCAACTTTCAACATTTCAATCTATCTTTCTTCTACCTCTCATTGGATACTCATGCAATTCCTCTAAACCCTCTGACACCAAATTTTTCCTCTGGGTCATACTTGAGAGAGTTTGTTCATTCCATGAAGGCGCTTGGGATTTGGAAAGAAGACAGAGATGGTGACAGCAGTCAGTTCGATTACGGTTCTGGTTACACATTTCTGGCCTTTGATCTTTCGGGGGACAGGAATTATTATACAGATAGATATAACCTTATACGTAACGGTACGTTAAGCGTTGAAATTCAGTTTTCCGAACCTTTAGCTAATTCGGTGAATCTGATTGCTTATTGTCAATATCAGAATCTCCTGGAAATCAATAAAGACAGAACCGTGAGCTTCGATTTCACAAATTAAGATCGATGGATACGCAAGAGCTATGGAGGGCTCTTGAGTGAGATCCATTCACATGTACTATGGCAAGAGGTGTTTTCCCGGCGGATTTGCTGCTTCAACTCAAACCTCTGCAATCTGCTTTACTCATTTCTAATACGGATGATTCCAGTAAGCCAGGCTCGCATTGGGTGGCTTTTTTTATACGGTCCAGCAAACATGCATACATCTTTGATTTTTTCGGAATGTTTCCTCAACCACAATTCCAACCGTTCATGCTTATGCATGCGGAAAAATGGAGCTACAACACGAGAATAGTGCAACATCACACGTCTGACACTTGCGGTCATCACTGTCTACATTACCTGAAATTAGCAGCCAGGGGTTATTCTACGGCAGACATCTTGAACAACACTTATACAAATGAGCTGCTTTTAAACGACTTACTCGTGAAATATGAAATCATCCAAGACGAATATACTAGCAACTCTGAATTTAATATCTGCCAAAAGGCCAAATGGAACCAATGTTGCAAACCTTTAAATTACTCTGTTTAATTATTCTAATTATTATTATTATCTGTTTTATTCAATTTCTGTATATTCATTTGTTCAAATAAACTTTTCGTATTCAGATTGAATTTGTGTTTGTTTGTGGTTACTTTTAATAAATAAATAAATAAATAAATAAATAAATAAATTACACAATCAATGGTTTTCATACATTGAATTACATTTTTATTCAATTTTTTTTTTTTTTACAGACGTTAAAATAAATTTTATCATTTGCAATACAACCTAATACTTTACGTTAAATTGTTATTTATCATAATGTAACCAAGGGAGCTTTGGCGTGTCAGGTACATGCGCAGGGCGGTAGACAGGATTCACGATTAATTCTTCAGGGATATTGACATGATGTATCACATTGGTAAAGAGGGTTCTCCCAGGTAGAGGTTTCTTCAGGTCGGGGATGGGTGATAATGCGTATTGTATTAAACTATTAATGTTCAAGCCTCGTATTGATTTCCCTCCGATTGACACAGTTCCTTTTTTATTCCATGTGATAACATCAGGTCTCTTTCGTAGTGTCTCTATGAAACGTGTACGTGGGGAGGGCTGCTCAACAGGCAAACTCACTACGTTTCCCGGTCGTCTGTCCTCGTCGTAGGCCTCTTCGAAACCGCTAACCATTGCGATATCACTGTCAGCGACGGTTTTTTCTTTTAAGTCTGCAGACGTGCGAAGATCGGGTGAATAGACGAGTTGTTGTGGATAGAGATAAGTAGGTGTTTCTTGAAGGGATGACTGTGACGACGTTTGAGGCATTAAAGACGGGTTTGAAGGTGTTTGAGGTTCGGTTTGGGTTGAAAGACTTGTTCGTTTCGAATGAGCTTCACGACGCCTTGCTCTTAGATATTTTAGAAGTGTATTTAAATAAAGGTCCATTTTCTGATGCACATTCAAATTTGATGCTTTTAAAATCTCATTGATTTGAGAATCCATTTGTTTATTACGTTTTTTTTTCAACATCATTAAACACACTAGGTTCAACCTTAGGTTGACCATGTTCAACGGGAAACGCTGACCCAGGGACGCTCTGGTCCGTAGCGTGAAGGAACCTTTGATATTCGTGAGCAGGTAGTAAAACGTACTTTTGCATGTTCTTAACTAATTAATTTATTCAAAATAGGTGCAGCTACGCTTGCTAACAAAAGCAGTAGCAAGAATCCGTTCCCACGTTGGTTCAGATAAGTTTTCTTGGCCCTTAATGAAATTTTTTTATGGGCTAAACCTTTTATTTTCCGCAAATGGTGTTTAATGGGTGGTGTCCAGTCGACTCTACGATGTAGAATGTTATGACAGATCTCGCACAACGCTTTAACTTGATTAAGAGTGGCATGTTGCATTAATACTTT
>JAHWFO010076079.1:0-11807 GCA_023313115.1 Rhysida immarginata | reverse complement strand
ACTGGAAGATGTGATAATCTTATTTCTCCTTGTATTTTTTATTTCGTTTGTTTTTTGTTTCTGACAATCGTCAATCTTACTTTCTTTTTTGTATAATATGGAAGACCGCTTGGGTTGGTTAGGCTTCTTGACTACCTCAGTGTATTTCCTTTGGAGTTTATTCTGGTTGGATGAGCTTTGTGAAAGCGCTGCTTTCGTCCCATCCTAACAAATGTACACTTCACTGTTCGATTGTCGATTCTCGATTGTCGACCAAGAGAGAGACAGCAGAGAGAGACAGCAGACATCACGGGTTCGAGCTACTCATAGATGGTATAGATTGGAGAAGGAATATTAATTGAAGGCACACTCTTTTAAGGTCAGCGGTTTTTTTATATCCTATTCTTTAAGTTTGTCTTTTCTACAGATCTTATTCTGGAAAAGCCCTTTTCAGGGCTAGCAGTCTGACTATTCTTTACTGACTATTATTTTAAATTTTATCCTAATGCCAGACTCAGGCAAAGCGTTAAGTGGCATTGCAAGCCAAAAAACAAGTAATGGTAAATATACGTATGGCGAGATATATAGAGATGCCTGTAAAGATTACAGATTCGAAGCTTTTGATGCTATAATTAAGGATAAGCTAGATGTTATGCGCCAAGAAATGTGCACTAAATATGATAAATTACAAGGAAAAGTCGAGTCACTAAAAGGGAACATTGCTGAAATCCACGATAAAATTGCTAATATGAATGCTGAAATATCTGCAGCACGTAATGAAGCCAACAAGAACTTCAATAAGTTGGAGCAGTTCCTCAAAGATCACTTCTCTGCTCTGTCAATGAAAGGTAATCAGCCTACTGGTGTAACTTCTGACTATCTAAGAGACTCTTCTGAAACAGAGATTGTGAATCCTCAGCCTATGGAAATTATCCCCTCCGGCTTAGGGAGTAATGATAACGATGGCAAAGACCCGATTAGTACAAATCGCAAACGGCTATACAATGATACGGATAAATGGATACCTGCAAAATCTAAAAAGGCTAAAAAAAAGGTTGAAAATTGACAACATTAAGGATGTTGTTGATATAAATGATACAATCGCTGTTGCTTTTCGAGAAAGCAAGTCCAAACAGCGAAAAAATGTTGAAAAGCCAAATACCAAGAGCAGCTCCTATATTCCGCCAATCATAATACGTACTCATGGTCAGCCAATCAAGCAAATCCTGGGCGAGATTCAAAAGTATGTGGCGATTAACCAAATTACTGTACACACAGGCAGAGCAGAGACGATCAAAATAAGGTGTCATGATGAGGAAACGCATAGTAAATTGGTGTCTGGCATTAAGGCTGATAACGTGCTAAAGATTCAGCATCATCAACTTAAATCGGAAAAAGTCCTCAAATACCTTATACGAAATGTAGACGTGACCTATGACCTTAACGATTTTAATGAAGACCTGAAAAAGGCTAACTGAGAAAGTGATTAGGCTTAAAAAAGCCAAAGGATCAATTGATATGCCCATGATTCTGGTTCTGTTATCAAACACTGAACACAATAAGACACTTAAAAGTGTGACCCGCATAGGGCCCTTAGCTGTCAGTGTTGAAATGTTTCGAGGTAATAAGAAACCTTTACAATGTCATAATTGTTTGCGATTTGGCCATGTATCTATGGGTTGCACGGAATCCCCCCGTTATAACAAACGCGCTAAAGATCATCAGTCAAAAGACTGCCCAAATGTAAAAGGACAAGATCCCCCAAAATGTATTCGATGTAATGGACAACACACCTCCAGTTACACAAAATGTCCTAACTATCCGCAAGTCAGGAGAGTGCAAAGTGCTAAAGTGTCCCCGGAGATTTCCTATGCCTCAATGGTCTCCAAACAAGATAAGAGCATTAACGTCAATGATTTTCAAGAAATGTATAAACAAATTGGCAGTGTATACAATTTGTTAAACGAACTAGGCAAGAAAATGCCACTGATGAGTGGAATACTTACGAATAAACATTGACAGTATGGCTGATCGATGCTATTCTATTACTAATCGAGGTAAACTTCGTTGTGTAATATGGAACGCCAGGGGGGTCCCCCGGAGGCGTATTGAGTTTTACAACTTCCTAACCCAATGTGATATAGACATAGCATTTCTATGTGAGACACACTTAAGGCCAGACCGCGACTTCAGGCCACCTGGTTACCGTGTCTATCGTAAAGACAGAATTCTTCCCACTACAGTAAAGTCCCCGTCAGGTGGGTCAGCAAATATTATTAAGAAAGGCATTCATCATCGGGAGGAACCAACCCGAGACTATATGGGAATGGAAGCTGCCTCTGCTATCATTACTGATGCCACACTGGGAGAGGTGAAACTAGTGGCTCTATATAATGCGCCCAAGCATAAATTCGATGCCAATGAGCTCGACGAGCTGTTTTCCGGGAATATTCCCGTTTTTATGGCAGGATACCTGAACGCTAAGCACTCGCACTGGAATTCAAGATGCCATAACCAAAACGGTGTCCTTTTGTATGGCTACGTGCAAAAGCAATCTGATATTCTTGCAGTAGGCCCTGTGGATGATACATATTATTGTGATCATTCTCCTTTAAGTGATGTACTTGATATTGTGTTGTTGAAGGGCTTCTACAAATCATTCAGTATTTATACTGTCAATGATCTATCCTCAGACCATAAACCAGTTGCACTAAATTTTGATAACGTAAACATTGACCTCAAAGAAGAACTGAGGCTCAAACAAGACTGGAAATTTTTTAGAGAAATTCTCAAAAATGATGACGACCCACTAAATAACGTACATAGTACGAGCGACATAGATACCAATGTGAAAAAGCTTACTAAACGTATAAATGCAGCTATTGACTCTAGTGCTTCACCCTTAGAGTCGAAGCGAGCTGATCACCTTGATCTCACCCCAGAAATCAAACAATTAATTGAGCAAAGGAATAAGGTTAGAAGGCAGTGGTACCGAACTCGTGATTCATGGCTTAAGACCAAGTATAATAGGCTCACAAGAAGAGTTCACGAGGAGGTAAAAGCACTTCGTAATGACAGATGGAATGATAAAGTTAAGAGTCTGTCGACCCACGATAACTCTATGTGGTGCATGGTTCGAGCCTTGCAAAACAAGAAAGCCATTAATATCCCACCTCTGTTAGCCCAAAATGGTAAATTCATCACGAATGATGATGATAAAGCGCAGCTTATTGCAAGTTCACTTTCAGAACAGTTTGTCACGCCTACTGATGGTCGGCAAATAGGACTTGATATGTCTGAGAAAGTAAAATCCTGCATAACTGGCTTCTATAATATTCACGGCAATGAATTCCCAAAACATAGCATTGATGAAAATGAAGTCTTAAGCATCATTAAAAATTTAAAAACGAGAAAAGCTCCAGGTAAAGACTCTATTAAGAACAGTGCTTTGAAAAATTTACCTCCAAATACAATTCAAGATATTGCAAAAGTGATTAACGACTGCTGGAAGAACACTTACTTCCCGGATGCTTGGAAGCAATCAGTTGTCTTAAGCATTCCTAACCCAGGACAAAATCCTGCAAATCCTGTTAGCTACAGGCCCATCAGCTTGTTACCATCAATTTCCAAAATCCTGGAAAAAACAATTCTCAAGAGATTCATTGAGTACTGTGACGCCAACAATTTGGCTTTCGATCTAACCATTCCTGCCAACTCCAAACATGGAGGCTCACAGCGGATATCAGTGAGCCCCTTAATCTCTCTATGTATTGTGGGGTCGTTTTCCTCGATGTACACAAAGCCTTCGACCAAGTCTGGCACGATGGTCTTATTTTTAAAATGATTATGGATGGTTTTCCTCAAGACATAATTACTCTGATACACTCGTTTTTCTCCAACCGGTTCTTTCAGGCCAGAGTTGGAGATAATCTATCTCCTATGTATGAAGTAAAAGCTGGTGTTCCACAGGGTTCAGTCCTGGGGCCAGTATTATTCAATTATTTTATGCGAGACTTTCCAAGTCCTTCCAAATGTAAACTCTTTTTTTACGCAGATGACGCTGCTATACTGACCTGTGCTCGTCAACCAGCCGTAGTAGTGTCGCGGCTGCAGAAGGCTCTAAAGGAGTGTGAAAGCTGGTTTAGCAAGTGGAGGCTAAAATTGAATGTAGACAAATGCAAGGCGATGTTTGTCTCCAAGAAGAGAAAGAGATCATTAGATTCTCTAACACTATATGGCAAAAAACTGGACTGGGTTGAAACTTATAAATATCTTGGTGTTGTTATTGACTCTAAACTTACCTGGACTCCCCACGCAACTTATGCGTTGAATAAGGCCAGGAGAGCCAAGTTTAGCTTGATTGCTCTGCTGGGCCGGAATAGTGCTCTAAACATTGATAATAAACTCCTACTCTATAAGGTCATTGTTCGGACTATGTTGACATATGGTATGCCCGTCTGGGCCACAATATGTAAGACTAGATGGAAAGAACTGCAAAAGTTCCAAAACGTTACCCTTAGGACTATTGCGCAAAAAGATCGGAGAATTGTTCGCAATTCCTCCATTTATAATGACTTCAACATGACTCATATTGGCAAATACGTTCAAGGGCTCATGGAATCCATGCTGCCCAATATAGAAAATCATAGCAACGAGCTAGTCTCGGGCATTTTAAAGCATCCTATGCATAGAAAGATATATCGTGATCCAAGGCATATACTTGATATTAATTTTGAAGACATTGATAATGTCTTATTTCCAGATTACTGGACTTCATAGGTCGTGTTTTATCTAATACTAGTGGTCTGCTTCTAGTCTAGACAGTCGTCAATCAAAGTTTCCTCCACCAAGAGGAGGCAATTTTCTTTCATACTTTGGATGACCTTTGTGGGTACATCAGGCTTCTTTTCTAGATCAGTGTATTTCCCTTGGAATATGATTATGAAGGGTGAGATTATGGAAGCTATGCTTCAAGTTCCACACACTACACTGTTCGATTGTCGATTTCCTTGCCCTTTTATCTGAACAGGTTTGTCTGTTCTGATCAAAATCCCTGTGTATGCTGAAGAAGGCAGTGTGGCTGCCGAAATGCGCATACGTCCGATTAAAAGTTTTATGTGGATCAGTGGTTTCCTGTTAACTTTATTAATGTTAAGGTCTCTATCACTTATAAACCTTTTTTCATTCATGCAACGGTATGATTTGGTCCTTGCTTATTAAAAATTGTAGCCATTATTTTTTACGAATTAAATTAAACAACACGGAGACTTGGAGGGAGGAGGTCTTGCTCATTATATCAGAAACTTCCAGCTGATGTCAACGAGCTCTTCAATTGCAGGTGATGACAGAATCTTGTTTGCATTATGTGTGAGTTAACTTTAAGTTCAGCTGTGCCATTCGAGTACTGCAAACAATAATTCTAAACACCAGATACAACCAATTTTTGAAAAAATACTTGAGCTAAATTTTTAAGTAACATCGTCCGTGAGCACACCTAAATTACTCCCTTGGGGTAATAGCTCATGGTTGATTTTCTCAATAAATAAAATACTATCAGTGTCAAAGTATCGTAGATGTTTGCTTTCTATTTTCATGACAATGTGCAACTACATCCTTTCGTAATATGAGACAAAGGATGCAATGACAGAATTCCATTTCATCTGTAAAGAAGGATGGTTTGTCTTATACATCACAAGTCAAATATCATCCGACACAAGGTCAATATCTGTGACTTTGAAACAGAGTGTGTTCAGTAAATGGTAAAACTCAACATAGCTGTCAACAAACACCATTGAGTGTTTCTTATCCTGGTCTAATCCAAGAAAACTACACTCATTATTTGTGCTATGTTCCAAATACTTCACAAACCAGTATTTTTCCAGAATTTATCAGGATCCAACACGATCCCCTCTTGAACGTGAACGTGATTTATAAATCTTCATCATTATATATTTTGGCTTGAACGTAATCTAAGGCTTGAGTTTTGCCTCAGATAAAAGCATTGACATATTCCTGATAATGCCACACTTCGAAAATTTCGAAATCTGTGGTGCCCTCGTTGATCGGATCATAATATTCACATATATACCATATACCCATCAGTACCCTCTCTTCCTCATTGTGCTGACACAATTCAGCTGATTGCATGTCGGCACGAATTCAACATAGAAAGACGAAAAGACGCCCATCACACCTGTAGGGAAGAACTGGAATGAGAAGATTGCGAGGAGACAGTTGCTTTGATCAACCCAAAACATGCATTTGGGGCCGGGTTAAGGTTGACCATGATGACATCTGGACCTGCTTTTAGATAAACTCCATATTTATTCAAGGAAGGATAGGAGGATGTAAAATCTAAATATGAGAGACTCATTTTATCTGTGGATTCTGTAATTCTGCCCAAAAAATTCTTGATGTGTCCTCTATAGAAAGCATCATGGGGCATAATAAATGGTTCTGCTCAACTTTAAAATGTTTGCAGAAGTTAGGTATTTGTTTATTGTTTTATTTATATTTCATACTGGCGGTCCCATATTACACGAAAAGTGTAGTCAGGAAGCTCATGTATAAGAAAGTTAAGTTTTACCACCATATGTTGAAATTTTTCAGCATTAGTCAGGTTTGGGTTAATTCTATGAGCACCAGCTTTCGTTTACTACGGACATGAGTGATAATATACAATTTTTCAACTGTCATCACTACCATCTAGATAGTAATTCCAGAAACATCTTTCCCATCCTTTTAATGCAGAAAGTATGTGCGAAGTAAGAACTTTAGATTGTTCCCAAGCTAAACATTTCAGAGATTTCAAACTGTCGCGATCTATTCACATCACCATAATGGAGTAATACCTATAGAGTGTGGAGTCATAAAATGGTATCTCAGGACATGGTTGCAAAATCCAGCTATAATAATGTAATTTTTGAAAGGATTAAGACCTCTAAACTTGACCTTATTTCAGGTATCCTTCTCTAAGAAGAATAACATCACTGAGGCAATACTCCTGTAGCTCCATCAATAGATGGAAACCATCACTGACGCGCTGTTTATCAATCACTGTACCAGAGAGCAAATTATGTAAACAATGAGTCCTTCATATTCATTAGTTTAAAATATTCCGTTAGGAATGAACACTTGTAGTCACATGTCTCTTCAAGTAGCTTAAATAGGAAATAGCCTATAATTTGCTCTTTCAATCCAAAGGAAATTCTCGAAGAAATTCTCTTAAGGGAAGCATGATAAACGAAATAAAAAAATTATTTATAAATTATTCTGAATAAAACGAAAACTAAATTTAAATCGGAATAGCATAAGACAGAAAAAAGACAGAAAAATATAAATATTTGTAATGGAATAGAAGGTAGGGATCTGGCTCTGTTGAAACCAGGGCTGAGTTCTATATCACTAATTGTTACAGAGTTTGCACAGCAGTTCAATGAGAAGCAACTAAAAGAACAACCAAGCGAGAGACAGAAAGAGAACGACGGAAAAATGAAAGTAAAAATACTTACTGGTCAAACTCTGATGTTGAAAAAAGCAATGTTGAGCAAGAGAGCAATGGCGTGATAATGTTTAAACATTAGTGATATTTGATGGAATAACATTAGCAGAGCCAAATCAGAAAGAATCAGATGTAAAGAACCACGTGACTCTCATAGTTAGATTTAAGTTATGTGGAAGTAACCCTGCTTGACTCGCAAAAATGTGCCTGACGAGGTAGAGGAGATTGTTGCAGTGGCTTTATGTGTAGTCCAGCAGTTCATCTCTTTGTGTAAATCAATAGTCGCAGTTTTTTCTGCTCTTACACTTGCATCTTCGAGGGTCGCCTGGGAACTTCGATGCCAACTTGATAAATCACCAATTGATAATTTTTTCAATATCTGCAAATTCTTCATTATCCCCAGTAGTGCTTATTTTTAAACATTTTTAAGAAAATGTTAAGTTCTAAGAACTATCAATTCTAAGAAAAGCCCGAACAACAGGAATTCTACGCTTTGTGACAAATTGAATTTTATTTAGAAAGCACAATTGTTGCCTGCCATTAGTCATGATATATAAATTGTTGGTCCATGCATACTGTTGGTGAATTGCATGTTGATATCACTATTGTAGCTATTGTTGCACAAACTTTGACTTGCATTGTTAGTCAAGAGATACAGTTTATTAATATGCTCTGCCATGGTTATGAATATCGATTTATTATCGATCATTATCATTTTCAATTAAATATTGACCTTCCTCTTGCTTTGAAGATCAATTATGCAAAATTTCCTCAAGATCGGAATAAGACTGTAGATTTATATAAGAAACAAACAAATAATCCACAAAAAAATATTCTTCTTTATATATATATATATACTAGCAGAGGTACCCGGCGTTGCCCAGGATAAACACATGCAGGTAAACAGAACAATCTCCAAAAATTAAATTATAACTCCCAATTGGTTAAATAATAACTCAATCAATACAACAAGGAGCAAAGGGACTATCCATTCTACGAAATATACGAAAAGCAGCAATTCTAGGTGATATATCGGGACCCAGGGCCGTACCCAGGGTGGGGAGGGGGGCTAAGGGGGCTGCAGCCTCCCACGAAATTGGCCACCATATCAACTAAATATGTTACATGGGGAACCCCTTCCACTTGGGCCAGTCCCCCTCAGCCGCCCCCGAAAAAATTTCTGGGTACGGCCCTACCGGAACCAGATACTTTGGACTCAAGTTTTTCTTGCTGTTGACGTAGAAGCTCTTACTCTATTCAAAACTCCCGTCGCTCAGATGTTTCAAATGCCCGTATAGCTTTCTCTGTTTTAGTTGCAGGGTTTCTCTAACCAATACTCATTCTTTCTCTTTCCTTTCCAAGCACATAAATTTTTACCAGTCATCTGGATGTTTGATAGGCAGCTCAAAGGAGACACGTGTGACTCCTTTACATCATCAATAAATGCGGCCTTATTAATTTTCTGTCATTGCATCATCATTTTATGTTCGTTTTCAAAAATTTTTGGAAACGAACGTTCAATCATCGCAGCATCAACATCTCAGTTTCCAAAGGATACACATTCCGAAAGAATATAGTCAAAATGAATTTTTATGAAATGTTTGGATCTGATATGCTACCAAATAAGCTAGGTGATAACCCCGGACGTGGCTCGGACTGTCTTTATGATTATATTTTGCAATATCTTAAAAATAAACACATGAAAATGCTTAGAATTAATATAGTAAAAATTTATACCAGAGTGTTTGTGTATTGCGTGTTGATACAATTGTTGATACCTATTTTTGTACAAACTTTGCCTTGCATTGTTGGTCATGAGATATTTCTCATTCGAGGAGCCGGCATGCAAAAGCTCACAAGTCACAAAACAATTTTTTTAGTTAGCATTAGTTGCGTATTCACCATAACATGAGTTATTGTCTAATTATGTCAAACTGAGCAAAAACCAAATAAAACCCATTTAATAGTCGTACAAAAAGTACTGGTTCAGAGCAAACACTCACATGTCCACCATTCTGATTTCTTCAAAACCTCACAGGTGTTTTCTTTCGAGTAAGCCTGTTATGGCTACGTTTTGATCGAGTTTTATATTTTAAATTGTTTTTGCATATTTTAATATGGATCAAAGTGAGTCTGAAGACTTAGTGCTCGTGAAGGTTTCTAGCCAAGGAACTAGAAAGCGGCAAAAAAACGTCTCTCGACGTGATGTGGCCAAAAAATTAAGATACTCTAAACCACATGGTGCTAATACGTTTACGTCATGTAATCATAATAGAAAAGGATTTCAGTATAGTAAAATACGACCTGCAGATGTTTCGGAGTTCCGTAACAAACTGTACAATACAAGTGACAAACAACTTCAAGACCAAATGATCAGCAGATACATCCAGTTCTCTCAAGTGAAACGTTGGCGCCCTTGCCAGCATGTTTGTTTGGGATTAGGCCTACCAGAAACCAAAGAGAAACCGCATACTGTGTCAGCAATCTACAGATTTCCTACAGTTCGTGGGAACAAATCACGGTATGTAAAACGGTTTTTTTTACATTTAACTAAATTTTCTGCAGACCGTGTAAGGCAGATTTTGAAAGAAAGATTAATAATGATAAGGTAATGATAACCGTGAAAGGTAATGAGTTCTACAGGTCTGAAAATGAAGGTCTGAAAAAGTGTACGCTACTGAAGAGGGGTTCAAATTGGAACCATATTTTGAAAACCCCAATTGAAGAAATTCCTTTAATTCACCCAATTAGCGCCGCTAAGAAACAGGATGTTGATGGGCTCCTTGATGGGTTTTAGGTGGTGTTGGTTTGACGCAGGGCCGGGGAGAAAAGGTAGAGAATAATGTTCACTTTTTCTGTATATTCACATTCAGAAATTGCAAAATTTCATCAAAAAAGAGTCCGAGCAACGCCGGGCATATCAGCTACTTTAAAATAAATCGAAAAATAGTCCTGGATACTTTAAATTAATTTTAAATCAAATAACAAAATCCATATTTTATGACCAATGTAAAAATGCGAGTTTGTATGTTAATTTATGAAAACCCAAAAAATAATCCGGAAACCATAAAATACCGAAAAATTGCGTAACAAATTTCATTATTCTAGATCTATTTTTACTCGCGAAATAGTGAAAAAAATGCGAAAAATCGCATATTTTTACGGGGGCAAAGGGGTAAAATATAAAAACAGCAGAAATTAGTTTTTTGTAAATTATGTAAACTATTCTTGGTTCAAATATCCAAGTCGTACGTTGACCGGACGCAAATGTCAAAATTAGGCCTATTTTGAGATTTTTTTTATTTCTGCTCCCGTAATAATCGATTTTCAAAATTCAACGAACGCTCCTTTTTTATATAGGTCGTGCTCAACTTTGAAGCTCTCTGCATTTCCGCATTGGAGTTAGACGGCAAATATACAAAACGGGGGAGGGGCAATCTTTGGTCTCACAAAGCGAAAATATCCCCGAGAACCTTCCCTCCGAATTTTGTTGCTTTATCTTTATTCCTTGCGAAGTTGCATCAAAATATCAGAAAATTTTGTGAAACACCTCCGAAAATCGATTTTTATCAGTTTCCTTAAGGATTTTGAAAAACCGTTTCTTAGTGAGCGCCTATGTGGTAAAGTAAGTAAGTGTGCAAAATTTCATTGCAATCGGTTCACTGGATCCGTATATTGGTCGCCAAGAAAAGTCCTTTTAGAAAATAAGATACATTGTATTCCTACACGAAAGACTTCCAGTTACTGTTGATGCTGTTTCACGGAATAATCGCAAAGTCTTCATTAAATAAAGCAATCAACGACGCTAGAAAAAATGCCATTCAGCAAAAAATAAAAGATACACTGCATTCCTGCGCGACAGACTTGCAGTCATTGTTGATGCTTCCTTAACGGAACAATCCCAAGATTCATCATTAAGCAAAGCAAATGTCACAATTTTTTAAAGCTGGCAAAAATCCAATTCAGCTCCAGGTAAATTGAATTTTAGAAATAATCTACAATGGAAAGGAATAGAGAATAAATTAAAACCTTTTCTAGCGAGCACCTAGAAGCCAAGTGAAATATACTTAACGAACTTCAACTTTGTAGGCTTCATAGTTCTTAATCAGCGAGTGAATGAGTGAGTGTTATTTGGATTTTATATATATATATATATATACACGAGGCTCGTCCAGAAAGTAATAAAAACAAAACTACTACATATATATTCAAAATTTTTTCTTTACCAGATTCTATGTACCTTTAACTATTTTTCCACATAGTTTCCAAGTTTATTTAAGCACTTGTCATAGCGCTCAATGTACTTCCCCATGATCATTTCGTAGAA
>JAHWFO010076078.1:0-17230 GCA_023313115.1 Rhysida immarginata | reverse complement strand
ATATGAGAGAATATATAAGATGTAGTAGATTAAATGAGATTCCCGGCAACAGAGAAAAGCGGCTCTCTCAGCGAGGTAAGCAAGCTGCAAAATGACCGAATGATAAGTAATTTTAAGACATACAGGTAAAACTTCAAATATGCATTATGACTTTCTTTTTTTCTGTGCGAATATAAGTCGCACCTGATTTTTCTTACCGACGCAGGGCTTTTTCTTTGGCGTGCATCCTTTAAGCCCGGCTTCATGCAACCTGTTTCAATGGTTTAAGGAATAATTGATATTGTTTAGATCATTTTTCACTTCTGCACGCAGTTCTAAAGCTGATTTTTTCCTATCTTTTTTAATGTATTTTACAATTTCTCTGTTTTCCCGTTCTGATATTTTCCTCTTCCTGCCTCTTCCAATTTTATTCGTGATTTCTCCTGTTGTGTGATACTTTTGGATGATATAATGGACTGATGAGCGCGGAATTTGGAGTTCCTTGACAATTAAACACTGACTTTTCCCATCGTTTAGTCCAGCTATGACTCTACCCCTCAAATCATATGAATATTCCTTTATTTTCTTATTTTTCTGCAAAGTTTGACATCGATTATTATCCATACTGAGAAGTAATGTGTTGTGAATGTGATTGGTTAATTTCTTCATAATAGATAATATTTTTTGGCTTAGAGTACTTACCTGGACGGATAATTTTTTTGGCTCTACTTTTACAAGGTGTCCTATCATCTACTGTATTTTTACTTTCCCCATTCAGTACAGTAATCCCTACCCATCCATCCATTTAGTACAGATGTCATATAGTTTAAATACTGTAAATTTTCATTCAAAATTAATTGGTTTTATTTATGTTAACGTTTTTATGTGTATGTAAGCTGGTGGACGGATAATTTTTTTGCTCACTGTATGAGTTTATAAATATCAATAGTATGTACTGTTGTTAATTAAAAGCATAATTATTTTTTATTAGTTTTAATAATTATTATTCTCTTATTATAATATTTGCATATTAATAGCCAGTAATAATTAAAATTTATTCTGCGTGGCGTAAAAGTCATTCTATTCAAATCAAATTTAATTTAATGTTACTAAATTAAAATTAGTTTTTATATGTCTAATGTAAGAACTAAATCTTCTATCATTTTTCAGATCAACGTGAGAAAAAGAAGATTAAAGTACATCACCATGTGATGAGCAGAGATCGGTATATTGAAATTGCCTTGAAACGTATACCACCTGCATTCTATTTTTTGAGTTACGATACAAATAGCAACTGCTTATATCCTGAATGTAAGAGAATTGTGCCTTTTTTAGAAATTTGCTGTGGTCATCATTTCGTCTTTTTTTATAATTAGAGAAAATGGTGTTAATGGTGACATCTGACATATGTGCGTGAAAAGCATGCAACGAAGATTCGTTGAGAAGGAAATCATTTATCCAATTACATATACTTTCGCCTTTATTACCGCATTTGTTAAGGAAAAGGACGCCTTCTATTTATAGAAACAGGTAATAATTATAGAGACGTAATTGGTTGAAAATATATAGCAAAAATTTTTCCTACCCTCTCTTTCCTGTTTTCTTTGGCTAAATATTCGTAGCTGGATAAAATGCTTTCCTTCTGAATGCATTGTAAGGTCTCAATTTCTTTTATAAATAAGGACAATGCAATGGAAATCGCTTCAATAACGAGGGATTGTCAGTCTCTACAAAAAGCATATAGTAAAGGAGAGCAACTAATATGTTACCTGAAAATAAAATGAGCCAATTGGCTATAACTACACAATCCTACAATAATAGAACGGACAGTATACAGATATGGGAAAAGTGAAATCTTATTTAATGTCTTGTTGGATATTCGCATGTGGAAATTACGTCCACTACCCTTCGGGACATACTTTCTACATGGTTCCGATAAACAGCTTTCTGTATTTGGATCCATTCTTGCAGCAAGAACTTACTCATGTCAGTAGTGGGTTTTGGACTTGGCTCTCGTCCTCACTCGAGGCTCCAACTTGTCCCATAAATGTTCGATTGGGTTAAAGTCAGGGCTCTGTGTGGACCACGGAAGGCGATTGTCATTCATGTCCGTGTGCCACTGCCTAACGGAAGCCGAAACATGATACAGTGCATTATCTTCCTGAAAGTAACAAGTTTCCTTGGTTTGGTTTGGTTTGTTTGGTATTAACGTCCTTTTCAACTGCTATGGTCATTTCAGGACGGCGTTATAGGGGCCGAAAATTTTGCCTCGCAAGGGTTCTTTAACGTGCAGCCGGCAAACGACTACACGGGACCAACGGCTTTACTTCCCTTCCGAAGGAAGTGCGTGATCTCAGGATTTACCCCTGAAAAATCCTCGTCGTCCTCGGCCGGGATCGAACCCGCATACTCGGGTTTCAGAGGCGATCACGCAACCGCTGAGCCACCGAGGCCGATAACAAGTTTCCTTACCAAAAAAAAAAAAAAAAAAAAAACTTCCATTGCGTAGAAAGCACTCGATCTTCCAATGTCCATGTAGGCTTCAGACTTCAAATTGCCTTCAACCACATGCTAGGGTCACAAGCCGTACCACGAAAAACACTCCCACACAAGACTTCATTATCACACGATTGGAATGATGCACTCATGTAAAAGGCGCTTTCCTGGTATTCGCCATATTCTGACACGCCTATCCGACTGGAATAGGTTAGCGTAATTCGTCCCTCCACAAAATGTTGTTCCACTCTTCTTTCACAGGAATCTAGCAGCTTTGTGGTTTTGCGCGATGTCTGGCTTGTGTGCGGCCACACATCCGTAAATATCGCGTGCATGCAAAGTGGAGTGGATTCTTGCGGTTTTTACGATCCGTCGGTCGCGTGTGAGTTCTGGGGATAGTCAGACATGGCAGCTTGTCAGACTGATATGATGACCGCTCAACTAAACATCACGTACAATAGGCATACAGAGGTACAAATGTACTTGTATAAGGCCCAGACTAATCAAAATGTGATCATTATGCAAAGTAGTTGGGCATGATCATTATTATGAGCAGGAGTCATTCGGAGTTGGCAGTATTTCCATTATTTGTGTAGGGTAAAGTGACCATTTGTGGGCCATAAATCTGTCCATGTATCTCTTAATCAAAAATTTATGAAATGCATATTTAGCTTGCATTTGCTGTAGGTAATTTAATGATCGTTTGCTATCTAATAAAAATTATTTATATACTTTTAACTTTTAACAGATAAATTGATTTAAGATTTTATTGAAAACCAAATGAATTGACCAAATGTGGGCCTGCAGTGTCTTAATGTGGGCCAGTCTACAGATTCTGGTATAACGTAATTAGGAACAAAAATTACAAGCAAATATACACATAAAAAGTTGTTTTATTTGTTTGTTTACATATAGGCAAAAAAGTTTTTTATAGTTTGGATTAGGCTATAACAGTTCAAATGTTTTTTCTTCGTCGTCTTCGCTTTGCTGCAGCTTTGTGTTCTTTTGTCTTTTCTCGCTGTTCCTGTTGCCTTTTTTTCTCTCGCACCTGCTTGTTTTTCTTTTCCTTCTCCTTTAGTTTTGCACGGTTCTCTTCGAGCACTTCTTCAGTAAGAACAAAGTATTTCTGTGCAGCAATGGTCTTCTTTCTTGGCGTGTTTTGGTGTAATTGATTTGGTAGAGGGAGTATGTCGTTATCCTGCCCGACGTTAGCCTCATTGCAGTTGATTCACCATAGAAAGATAAAGCAGTAAGGAATTGGTTCGTTGATGCCTGGGCACGGTTTGGAATATATTTTTCTTGATTGTTTTTTTCTTCATTCTGGATATTGTATTTCTTCCAGGTCTGAAACAAGTAATGACTAATATTTTTGTTTTGTTTGTAAGCTAATGAAAATGCTGATTTCGTGTTTGGGGTAAGAGCCATTTTTGCTGAACAGCTGGTGATGGAAGGTTCCATGTGCTTAATTTCATCATTTGTTACTTCATCTTCCGTGGATTCAGGGATGCCTGTTTGAGATAATTCATGTTCAGTGAATTCAGGGATACCTGCTTTGAACACTTCATGGTCAGTGGATTTAGGGATGTCTGTTTGAGACAATTCATGTTCAGTGAATTCAGGGATGCTTTCTTGGGACACTTCATATTCATTTAAATCAAAATCGAGTGTTTCTTTGTACTGGACTTCTTCTTGGAAACATGTTTCCTTGAGAATATCACCAGATGTTTCACTTGCATATTCTATTTGCCAATCACTTACAATGTGAAGCTTGTTTGGAAGATATGCTTCTGCGGGTATTGCTTTTGGATCAAAAGGCATGATTCCACATGCACGAAAACCAGACACAATATTGGATTTTGTGAAAGCCTTTTCCCATGCCTGATTCATGAGGCCACAAAATTGCAAAATATTTCATTAAGGAAGGACAAAAATCTAAATAATTAATTTTATTAAAAGACAAACGATATGAGTCGTACAGAGATGAATAATACACCGAGAATGATGCAAAAATTCTTTGTAAAATTATACCTAAAGCTTTAAAATGTCAAAGTTTAAAATATTTACTAAATTGCGATCATTGTAGACAATATTTATACCATTTGTGAACCGGCCCACAAATGATCAGTAAGTATGTCCACATTCAGACAAGCAAGGCCCACATTAGGTCGTATCATATGATGCTTGAAGTAGCTTTAAATAACTTTACAAAGTGTTTGAAAGATTAAAATCACTTTTAAATTAATCTAGAAATAGTCAAATTACCAAAATCAAGTAAATATTGAATTGAAATCATCGTTCTTAAAGCATTCCAAGGCGAAATATTTGTCAACTTACCTCAATGCCAGTACCTGTTTTGAACAATGAAAATAACCACCAAAAAAATCTCTCAAAACTTCATTTTATGATCACTAGATGACAACACAATCTTGTAAAATTCATGGACAAAACATAGAGATATACGAGGGGAGATCAAAAAGTAAGTTGCACTAACTCGCCGCAGGAGCGCGCTGTGTCGCAATCTTGGGCAAAGCGGAGAAAGGGACATTAACTGCGCAGACGTCGGATAGGACGGTTGCTGTGGTTTCCCGTCGTGTTTTGTGTGACTAGCGGGCTAAAAGCAATGGCGCGTCAACTGGATGTCCACTCCAAATTTGAGGTGCGAGCAGCGATCCGATTTCTATGGGCCAAACGGGTGAATTGCACGGACATTCATCGTGAAATCACTGCTGTATTTGGAAACTGAGCGCCGGTGTGATTTTGTTGCACGATAACGCAACACCTCGCAAGGCCCGCCAAACGTGCGAACTGCTGCAGCGATTCAAGTGCGATGTTTGGCAACATCCTCCATACAGTCCCGACTTAGCGCCATGCGACTTTCATCTTTTCGGTAAGCTCAAAACGGAACTCGGTGGACAACGATTTCGAAACGATGAGGAGGTGAAAGCGGCTGTCACCGTGTGGTTACAAAACGCTGGAGGAAATTTCTATGCATCCGGAATCGAAAAGTTGGTTGATCGTTCGGATAAATGTTTAGGGTCTCTTGGAGACTATGTGGAAAAGTGAACCTACATTGTATGCTGCTATAGCCGTGTTACTTTTGTATATGTGGTGTAATAAATGGCCATACCGTGGAAGTGCAACTTACTTTTTGATCTCCCCTCGTACTTTAAAATAGAGACTGCAATCGTTTTTCCTAATCTAAAGAAAAACAAAAGTGGCCCACATTTGGTCATGGCCCACTTTAAGTCACCCTTGTATTTTGAAGTATAAGTAATCTTTTAATTTCAGATATAAAGCACACTTTACTAAAATAATTTATATTTTTCAAGGGCATGTTGTAGGTGAGTGCGTCGAATATATTGTGCAATTTCGTCGACTGGTTAGTCATTACCTGATGACAATATTCGTGCCAAGCACGTTGATCGTGGTCCTTGCCTGGTTGTCCTTATGGATCGACGTTGAAGATGCGCCAGCACGAGTCACTATGGGCAGCATGTGTTTGCTTATTCTCTCTATTGGTTACACCACCGCTTCCAGACGATTATCTGCCATAGCCTACATCAAAGCCCTTGACATTTGGATTTTAGTTTGCTTCCTATTCGTATTTTTAGTAATTGTTGAATTCTTTATTGCTTCCTATCTCAAGAAAAAAGTAGAAATTCGTCATAAATCGAAAAAAGGCTTATCGACAAATCGCCCTTCGGAAGATTCAAAAGTAAGTTTTTAACCGACATGACGGAGCATACCGTATTAATGCAGTAAATTTTGTTCAGTGAAATATTATCATTAGAATTTATTATGTCTCTTTATACAAGGTGATTCAGTCAATTTCTGACCATTTCACTCGAATGACGTGCATTAGGGATAAACAATTGAAAGAATACGAGCGCCATATCGAATTTCTAAATAGTTGGAGTTTGTATTGTTGCAACGGCGCTGCATGAAAATCGTATTGTTGAAAAATGGCGCCCGCTTTATCAACAGAGCAGAAATGCAGGGTTGTTGAATGGTATTTCGAGACAAAATCACCTGTAACCGTGCAAAGAAAGTTCCGGAAGGAGTATAAGTGTCGAGACGCACCAGGCAGGCAAGCAATCATGGATTTTGTCAAGCAATTTCGTGCCACTGAATATGTTAAAGGCAAGAAAAAAGGCGGGAGCGAAGCTCGTGTTCGAACGGCCGAAGTTGTCGAAAATGTTCCCACAAGGTTGGCCGATTCCCCTACCAAAAAATCTGTTCTCCGCCTATCCATTGAAGAAGGGCTGTCGTATACCACGACGTGGCGAATTTTGAGAAAGGATTTCCCGTATAAGATCCATGTTTATCAGGAGTTAACAGACACTGGAATACAGAAGCGACAACAATTTGCGATGGAGTTTGGAGCAGAAATGGAAGCCAATCAGGACATTGTGGACAACCTGTGGGTGTCAGATGAGGCCTTCTTCCATCTGTCAGGTGACGTTAATAACCACAACTTTCGTTTTTGGGGCTCCCAGCACCCTCATGAGATCCATAAGTCACCTCTTCATCCACGAAAGGTTATGGCTTGGTGCGCGATTTCCAAAAGAGGCATCATTGGTCCGTTCTTTTTTGAGGACACCGTAACGTCACAGGCTTACCTTAACATGTTGGAAACCTTCTTCATCCCCGAACTGCGAAGGAGGCGTATACCGCTTCGACATCAATGGTTTCAACAGGATGGGGCTAGGCCTTGCACCACTAATGAAGTGCTAGACTTTCTCAATCAGAAATTCGGAAATCGTGTCATTTCAAACAGGTTTCCAGATCGATTCGGGGGTGGCTTTCTTTGGCCCCCTACGAGTCCTGACCTAAACCCATGTGATTTTTATCTCTGGGGGTTCCTTAAAGACAGTGTGTTCACTACAGCACCAAGAACCCTAGACCAGCTGCGACAAAGCATCGTCGACTGCTGCACCCTTGTGGATGCAGAAATCCTGGATAGAGTTATGAACAACTTCACCATTCGGCTGCGAGCAGTTCAGAACGTTCGTGGTGGCCACATTGAGCATATCATCAAGACTTTTCCACGGGAATAAAAACTCCGAACTGCCTAAAATATCATACTGAAATGCTAAGTTTGTAAACATTAATGGGTCAATAAATCATAGTACTGAAATGGTCAGAAATTGACTGAATCACCCTGTAATATGCATTTTCTTAAAACTTGTTTTAAATTTTATCTCCTCTAGTGGCCTGGTTTTCAAACTCTCACATTGACAGAGCAAGTAGATAGCTTCAATTATCAACAATTAGCAGCAGTTCGAATAGATAAAATTTTTAAGCTGGGATGTCCTATAGGATTTGCAATATTTAATGTTGGATTTTGGACTTATTATGGTGTCATTGCAGGAGCCAGAGAATAATGTGATTAACAATGAAAAAGACGATGAAGTGATTGAATTTTGAAATGAACTGCGCAATTAACTGTTTATCTTTTGATAATTTTACTAATAAACATAGTGTGCTTTTTTTCATGTTAAATTCAAGTTTATTAAGTAAATTTTGGCGTTTTCGGTAGAAATTTTGTAAGGTGTACATGAAAACTGCTTTTATTTCTCCGCATAATCTCCTTGTACAATGAGGCTTGTCCCATTCTTTCACAAGCCCCTGAAAACCAGCAGCATAAATTCCAAAGGCGGTGAGTTAACTTTGTACAGCTTGGATCCGAACAAGTGGAAGTCGCTTGGAACAAGTTATGGGCTATACGAAGAATGCTCGAAAACTCCCAGTTGAACTTTCGCAGCATCTCAATTGTCTTGCTTGCAATATGAGGAAGCATATTATCATTGCGCCTTTGATGAGGAGTTCTGATTAGTTCCGTCGAATGGCATTACAAAATTTCATGAGGATGTTATAGTAGTAGTAGGCAATTACAGTTTACTCTCGCTGCCGAAATGTGGTAAGCAATATGCCCTAGCATCACTTTCCCGCCGATGAAGCTGTACAAAGGGAATTGACCGCCAGGTTCAGACTGCAGCCCAAAGAACTTTATGCTGCTGGTTTTGAGGGGCTTGTGAAACGATGGAATAAGTGCCTCATTGTACAGGAAGATTATGCGGAGAAATAAAAGTAGTTTTCACGTCATTACTCCTATTTGTTTCATTTCTATATCATCTGTAACTTACTTACTGACTTCCCCTCGTATAAAACAGGCCCTATGTATACATCTTACAGAAGCAAGATTAGATTATCCGCAATTTTGTCGTCGTAGTACTTTTCAGACGTCACGAACACGCTTTCATATTTCCATCACATTTAGGAGTATTGTTTCCGTGGTTAATTCTCTCTCCATTTCGAACATTGAGAACGCCGCTTCTTATTTCATCGTAATAAAACCTGAATATTTTCATAAAATTTAATAATTGATAAATCTTGTCCGTATTTATTTTATTCCGAAAAACTGTTTCTTAATGTAATCATGACATAAATAGTGTTTGTAAGTTAATATTTTTTAGCACATTAAAAATAATATAATGTTTAAATAATAGCTGCTTTATTGTAATATATCATCTTGTCAATTAAGAATTTAATTATTTCTTCCCTATTAATTTTAATGACATAAAATAAAACTGTTTCCGTTACTTAATTTTTTATAGTTAAAAGAAAATCCGTTAAATATATTTACCCTTTGAAATTTGAATGAACGATGTAATCTTAATGAAAATAAAATATTTAATTTATAAATAAGTTTAATACAGTATATCTCTAGTATGTATCAGGTTCCGCGCTTCAGCACGGTTTCCACGTTTACTATCAAGTACCCATAATAAAGAGGTACATTCCCAGAGATAAACCAATCAGCGACCAGCTGCCTGAAATTTACATGTCTGCGATGATATTTAATAGCGTTTGAACCCAAGCGAAGATAGTCTTGACTTCATAAGAATTACGTGTGATAATGCATTACGAGTTCAGGTTGAATCACACAGCATCCAACGCCTCTCGAAACATCAATAAGTTATTCGGTGTAGGCGCCATAAACGAACGTACTGTCCAACTTTGGTTCCGAAAATTCCGGGCGGGAGTGACGGACTTGGCAAATGAGCCACGCGGCAGACCGCCCTACGTGTTGAATGACGCTGATCTGAAGAGGACCAGTCAAAAACTGTTCTTGACCTTGCAGGGGACCATGCTGTATCAGCGTCGACTGTGAGTAGACACCATAGGACCATCGGCAAGGTGAAAAAGCAGGACAAATGGGTCTCACATGAACTTACGGAAAACCAAAAAGAGCGTTGGTTGGAGGTGTGTACGGAATTGCTTTTGCGCCATGAAGAATCGGGGATTCTTGATCGCATTGTCACCTGCGACGAAAAGTGTCTCCTATACGACAAGAGGAAACGGTCAGCACCCCAGGAAGCTCATGGTTATAGTTTGGTGGA
Organism: Rhysida immarginata; assembly: GCA_023313115.1. Taxonomy (NCBI): domain Eukaryota; kingdom Metazoa; phylum Arthropoda; class Chilopoda; order Scolopendromorpha; family Scolopendridae; genus Rhysida; species Rhysida immarginata. The sequence continues at coordinate 7,352 of JAHWFO010076078.1, read as the reverse complement.
ATATCCGTGGTGTAGTGCATTTCAGCTTCCTGCAGCAGGGGAAGACTATCACCGCTGCGACCTACTGTCGTGAACTGCATCGTATGCACACAAAACCGTGTCAGCAACAACCTGCACTTGTGCATCGCAAAGGCGTCCTTCTGCTGCATGACAACGCGCGTCCGCACGTTGCACGAACGACCGTGCAGGCGCTAAGGCTCTGGGCTACGAGGTGCTTCCACAACCACCGTACTCTCCGGACCTCTCCCCTATCGACTATCATCTTTTCCAGAGCCTGGACAATTTTCTTGGAGGAAAACATTCCTAACTCAAACAGACATCGAAAACGCATTCCGGGGAGTTTACTGAGTCCCGTGACCATGGATTCTATCGAAGAGAGCGCGAGAAGCTGCCAAATCGTTGGCACCAATGTTTGGATTGCAATGGGGTTTATTTCGAATAGCACGTGTGAAGCTGTCCTTTCTAGAGGGCCATTAAAATTGACCTCTGCAATCCGATATTTGATATGCAACGACCTCATACATACACGAACCCGATAACTCAAATGCTTCTTAGTAAATAATAATAATTATTAACTGGAGATACGTCTCCAAGCATAGGTAATGATTTTTCAATTGAAAAATGGAAGGAAAAATTCTGCGACCCGGATTCGAACCAGGAACCTCGACTATCATGGCCGATGCCTCTACCAATTGGGCTATCGCAGACACCACGGACAGCCAAGCTGTCTCAAGGTGTCTTAAAGACAACCAAGTTGTCACGGTTGAAAGCCCAATGGGAGACGGGAACCTGGCCCGCAGATCGAGAATGGTTTGGAGTGGAGAGATATACCGGTATATATATTTTACTGGTTTAATATATTGCGAAGACGCCGAACATCATTCACCCGAGTGAAAACGCTTTTGGAATAGAGTGTACGTCCACCTAACACGATCCCTCCCCACACACAAACACTGCCTCCTCCAAATCTCTTTCATGGGATGTTTGACAGATGATAGCGAGTTCCACGTTCTCTCCAGATTAAAGAACGCCTACTGTCTCTCTGAAAAATAAAACCTCGAGTCATCTGTGAAAAGAACAGATCTTCTATATATATGCTGACGTGCTCTGTGCAAAGGCTCCCTCCTGCGGCGAACAGTGACAGGTACACAAATGGCTGCCCTCCTTGAATAAAGGTCTGCTCAATTTTGAAATATTCCGTATTCCAATATCGTCATGTTGTAGAAGATTCTTAATAATAGCTTTGGTAGATCATCTAAGTTAGCTTTGCATTTTATCTTCAGCTTATATATAGTGGTGTTATTTTTGAAGAACAAACGCATTCTTACCGGCATAAATCACTAGTGATATACCACTCTAAGTATATGCAAAGTTCGTAGACGTATTTTTCCTCGTATACATTGCTCATTAAGCTATAAATTTGTGGAAAATTGAGATGAAATTTTATCAAAGATACAAGGTTTATAAAATTTTTCTTAATCTAAGAGAAAATTTAAAGACTCACAAATGCAAATTGTAAAAATTATATTTCGCCCTATTGAACAGTATTCCTTCCGCTTATCAGCGAATGGTTAAAACGATGTATAATACAAAAAATTCTAAGTACTATCATATCCTTAAGGAAATTTTCAAATTTGATGATTTGAAGTGAAAGGTTTCTAATGAGTTTTTCTGTTTTTGTCTACATTAGCTAGCCATACCTTTCACTTTACCCACTCGATAAAGGGCAGGGGATGAGATTTTTTCACCGGGTATTTTGCTAAACCCACATTTTAGATGATGCTCTACAACTTTCTAAATAACACATGGGGTCTAACCCCTACCCCTACAAAATTACAATTTTCAAAATTTACCCCTTCACCCCCAGGGACGCGAATTGTTTTTATTCTGAATTAGGGGACATTAAAACCAAATAATCACTATTCATTTTTCCCCAATCTGTTCCCCTTGAGTCGTTATTTGGACCTAAAGACGGGACACCAATTATGAAACACCCTGTATATAAAAGAGGACATCCACTGGCTGATTCATTAACTCATCATCGCACAGCAAAATCTACTGGGGCCATCGACTCGAAACTCGGTGGGGTCATAGGACGGATAGCGTAGGGGCGTGCTAAGACGGGGTTTTTCAAAATTCGGACCCCCTGCCCCACCGAAAAAGTAGTTGCACGTTCGATCGCCTGGGTCCGCCTTCAATGAACGCAGACCTTCGAAATTTTACATGAAGGTTTTTGCCAAAAAAGTAGTTTCCCTGATTTTCGATATTTGAATTTTAAGGGTGCGAAAACTGACAAATTTCGATTTTCGGGTGTTTCACATAAGTTTCTGATATTTTGATAGGACTTTGCGGGGAATAAAGATAAAGCAACGAAATTCGGAGGGAAGCTACTCGGGGATATTTCCAAAAAAAAAAAAAAAACAATTTCTGTTTTTCGATTTTCGCTTAGTGAGGGAGGCCAGGAGGCCCAAAGATTGGCTCCCGTTTTGTGTTTTTGCCGCCTAACTCCAATGCGAAAATGCATAGAGCTTCAAAATTGCGCGCGAGGATGCAAAAAGCTTATATACGAGAGCATAAAAAGGGAGCATTCGTTGGTATTTTAAAATCGAATTTTAAATGGGGCAGAAATCCAAAAAATCCCAAAACAGGCCTAATTTTGGCGTTCGCGTCCGATCAACTCTACTCTATGGCAGATCCACGTACGACTTAGATATTTGGACCAAGAGTAGTTCACATTACTAATATCTGCTCTTTTCATATTTTACCCCCTTTGCCCCCTTAAGGCCCTCCGTAAAAATATGCGATTTCTCGCAGTTTTTCCAGTATTTCGCGAGTAAAAATAGGTCTAGATTAATGAAATTTGGTACGGCGATGGCAATTCACGAGATTAACTCTCGTATATTAACTGGATGCCTCACTCTGTGGTAGAGGAGTGAAGCCAGAATAATCGCTTACTTTTCCTGGGCAAGAGGGCAAAACATTGCTCAGATTTCTACTGTTGAGCGTGAATTTATCGTGAGTTTTAAATTAACTCAATATTGTAAAGAGTTACAAATGCTTGTAATGCTTGTAAAGAGTTATAAATGCTTATAAAATTTATAATTAGTTATTACACGTACAAGGTAATTATTTTAAGATTATTCATTATATGTAGATTTCTTTATAAATACAATGACAAAAAAGTTTTATGTCATTTGTTTCCTATACATGATTTACAGTTTTTACAAATGAATTTCATACATTTTTAAATAGATTTAATACGCTTTCAAATGAATTTAATACTCTTTCAAATAGGTTTAACACATTTTTAAATGAATTTAATACAATTTTAAATAAATTTAATACCCTTTTAAATAGACTTAATACATTTTTAAATTAAGTTAATACGATTTATAAATAAATATAATGCGTGTTTAAGGTCGGTATTAATGGAGTTTATTTACTAAATTGAGTAAATAAAAAATATTTTTATTGAACCCTTAATTTAGTAAATTTTACGGTAAATTTATTTTTTTTTATCTTAATTCAATTACAGAATGCAACACTGTAACATAACAAATAACATAAACAGTTAACCACTGTGTAATTAAACTAAAGTAAACACCGTAATACTAGAAATATTTATTCTTCCGTATTTCTGTATTGAGAGGGTATTTCATCGGTAAATTCATTTAAAAGTGTATTAAATCTATTTTAAAAAGTTTGAAATTCATGTAAAATTGTATAAAACGAATTTGTAAAAACCGTAGTATTACTGTATTTTTTTAGTTAAATTACACGGTGGTTAACTGTTAACTCCTTTTACGTTTGTGTTATTTGTTTGTGCTACAATTTTGTTTTCTGTAATTCAATTAAAATAATGAAAAAAAAAAGATTTAATGTAAATTTAATAAAACAAGGTTTCAATAAAAATGGTTTATTACTTAGTTTGGTAATGAAATTCCATTTACAATGAATTAAAACACATTATATTTATTTAAAATTGTATTAATTCATTTAAACATGTATTAAATCTATTTGAAAGAGTATTAAATTATGTGGCATTACAATAATAAACGTAATATCATTTTTTTTTTCTCTGAAATGAAAGGCCAGTGAGTAAAAGCCTTTTACACAGAAGGTACACTAATGTTAAAATCTATTCATTTAAATCATATTAAATCTATTTAAAAATGTATGAAATTCATTTAAAATTATATGAAACCAATTTGCAAAAACTGTAAAAGAACACTACATCAAGTTTTTCCATCTCATTTTATTATACATGATTAAAAAGCATTAATTTTGTAAATTTTTGGCGGATGCTTGTTCTATTTCTATTTGCCTGTGTGTAATATTTCTTCCCATAGGCAAATAATCTTATTTTAAAAAATAATTTTGCAATAATAGAAACAATTTGAATCTCATGCAAATCTTCAGAAAGAAAGTCATTAACAATTGAATGCTTTCTTTTAAACAACTCACGAACTTCATCCCTACATACAATACAGTTCAGTAAAACTATGTCCATGTTGCTTCTACTCATGAGTGCAACATTTTACTTTTTAAAATTATAAAATTTAATGATAAAATGGACGAAAATAACGTGAGAACAAGCGCCAGTTTACATCTCCAACGTGCCGGCTGCCCTCTTGACCAGGAAAAGTGGTCGATTATTAATGCTTCACTTCTGGGCTCCTCGCGCAATAGGAGTGAGGCATCCAGTTAGTATATATACATCGATGATGACGACACGTTACTTGTAACGTTCATCACTTACAGACGCCAGGTTGTTCCATTGCTGCACGTACACTATCTGTCGGAAGAAACGGAAACTTTGCGCGCGCGCGCCGAGAACTACAAAGAGTGCATATCTCAATATTCGCATTCGTCCCATTGTTGGGGATAGAGAATAAAATTGTGGTGCATTACTTTCTGGGCTACCCTCGTACATTGGAATTATAATAAATCGGTAACTGATGAAAGTCGACCGTGGTTTGTGAATTGATTAAGAGGTTAGGCTTCTGGCGTTTAGCTTTAAAAATTTCTATTCCTTAAAGGGTAGATGTCTTGCTGGGGTCTTTGGAAGTATGGATGACTGACATACAATCTTCTCGTTGTCCTAGAGGGTGTCCTTTTTCTATGAGATGGGCAGCGTATTGCGATTTCTTGTCCTTCTTAGTGCAAGATGACTCGTGTTCTTTATATCTTGTGGAGAAGTTTCGGGAAGTTAATCTGGTATAGAAGCAGTCACATTGTTTGCAGTCTATACGGTACATTCCCGCTTAGGTATAAATGTTGTTGGAATTTGGAAGGGACGGAGGGTTTAAGGATTTACGGCATGATGTGGGAGTTTTGAAGGAAACGTGGAGATTGAATGAGGATAAGAACTTCGACAAGCGATAGCAGCACGGATCAAGGAAAGTTAAGGATACCCACTTATTCGTGTCGGACTTAGGTTTTGTAGGATGGGATAGTAAACGTCTTCTTTAAAGTATAAGACTGGAAATAGCAGAAGGGGGGGGGGGCTGTTGGTGGAAGCAAGATATCGTATATTTTGGAATTTGTTTGTTCTGTCGGATGGGCTAAGGGGAAGTTTAAGAGCTCTATAAATGAAAAATCGGAGGGAGGCTAGCTTATGAGATGTGGGATGTCGTAAAGGATGATGTAGTGCCTTTACGATAGATGTTGAACCAGAGGAGGTTGAGGAGTGGGTCACGGGTTATGATGACATCGAGGATTGGGATAGAATTGTTAGCTTCAGATTCGGAGGTGAATTGTATATACGGAGAGAAAGAATTGAAGAGAGAAGTTATAGTGGGAGAAGTATAGGCGGAATTATAAATGATAAGAATGTCATCGACATACCTATGGTAAGAAACGATGGAGGAATTAGAAAGTAACGGGGAAAACTTAGACAATTCAAAGTGCTGTAGGAAAACTTCGGATAAGAAGCTGCTTAGGGGGAACCCCATGCCAAGGCCGTTAGGTTGTGAGTAAAACGAGTTGTTAAAATAAAAGTAGTTTTGAGAGGTTAAAAGACAAATAACAGAAAGGATAGAGACTATATCCTTGGCGTCTTGCTTGGGCATGGAGGAAGAGAAGAGCATGTTTTCGAGAGTGGATAATGTGTCGAAACTGGGATATTAGTATAAACATTGAGGATGTCAACGGAGATTAGGCGGGTATTCGGATTGGTTTCGAAGCGTGTAAGTTGTTGGTCAATCGAGGAAATTAATGACATACGTGTTGGGCAGAATTTTGAAGTTATACAGGATTTACCCACGCATCAACAACTTGCTTCGGTATTTATAACCAATCATGTATTAGATATTTTTTATAGACTTCATTTTATGTACTTGCTTACTTACTTACTTTTCAAAGGGTCGCGGGGGCAGCAGCCCTAAGGTGGATCTCGATCTTCCGCCATCAGGCACATGTCCTCCCTGGTAATACCCAAGCGACTCGAACCTAGATTCTCCATTTAGTCTAGCCACCTGGTTCTAGGCCGACCCCTTGGTCTCTTACCCACTGGCTTGGAAAATAACAACTGCCTAGGAAGGCCAGTTTGCGGCATCCGTATCAAGTGGCCATACAAGAGCAACTGAGATCTCTTAATGCGTCGAAGTAGCGGCTCAACACTTAAAGACTCCCTTATTGTGCTGCTGTTCACTCTATCTAGTAGGGTATCTTATCTTATCTGGTACAGAGGGTAGATTATCGCAAGCGATAATCTGCGGCACCTACTCCTACGAGGGAGTTTTGCGCCATCCCATTAATAACGACTGCTACGAGATGACAGTAGCAGTCGGGACCGACGGCTTAACGTGCCCTCCGAAGCACGGGGGGTTTCATGATGGAAAAGCTGCTGGGGATAAACGAACCAGAGGCTGTCACCAACTGCTGGAACACCAGCTATGGTCAATCGGCAAATGGGTCAGACCAAAGTCCCCCAACAGCCGCGCCCCAAATAGCTGTCCCGCCAGCGGCGGCCCTCAAGCCCAGGCCGTCACCCAACCAGCAGCTGGCCATCTAGTAGGGTAACACCTGCCACACCTCTCAGAAATCATTGTTATTGATAAAGGGGCTAGCCAGCCTTTCATATGTACCCTTGATAAAGCCTGGATAAACGGCGAAACATGTCGGGAAATCTTGTGTTTTCTTCCGAAATCTTGTGTTTTCTTCCACTGTAAGGCCTCGATAAACTTCATTAAGAAGGACAGTATAGTGAACCACATTTTTATAGTGTTATAGATAATATTCCAAAACGAGAGAAGTCGAGTAGAACTGCTGAAGAGGCCAGTAGGAGAAGCCATCCATTGAGAGTATTTTAAAAGAATTCTTATCGATTCTTCAATATGAATTTTGACGTT
>JAHWFO010076076.1:438-13210 GCA_023313115.1 Rhysida immarginata | reverse complement strand
TAAACTAACATCACGAGTAAAAGTTTTCATTTTCTTTATAAACATGCCAAAAATTCTGAATACGTTTTTATAAAAGATATGTTAAATCAAAACTTAACTTTTTATTTAATAATATCTAAGAAACGGGTCAGTTTGAAAGTTTTAATAGATGAGCAAACATGTCTTAAATATTTTTATTTTCATTGTATACATGAAAAAAATTCATATACAGACTTAAAATTAACTATTTTATTTATTGAAATTAAAATGAAGAACGAAAAATAAATTTAATAATGAAATATATTCGAAAAGCGCCTATTTCCCAATGCTATTCCTATGCTAAGCGAACCCACGATTCCACCAAGCAAGTTACTCAAGTGCATTTAATTAGGCGAATATCTACACTCACTTCCAAAAGTTAAGCACGGGGAAAAAAATGTTAACTTCCGTAAGCCAATCTGAATTAAAGATGCTAAAATTTGCTCCAAATGTAGAAGGAAGTATGCAAATATGTTAGGTGACAGCCAATCACAATTTCGCGTCGAGAAATATGCAAAACAGGCAGTCGTATAAGAAGCCGACATTGTGAAGGGTTATAGAAGTTGCATATAAATGCTGGCAAAAGTGTTTAGAACATTCGTAAGATTTGTTTTCAAGCTAGACGTGTTTCTATGGCTTCCAGAAGACGAATGGAAGATTCTGAACGCTGGCGGGCTGTTGGACGCATTGAAGCAGGACAGTCTATCATAGATGTTGCTCGTTTCTTCGGCGTTCATCATTCCGTCATTTCACGATTATGGAAACAATTCTAAACCAAACAGTTGTCCGAAGACCTGTAGCCGGTCGTCCAAGGGTTACGACCCCTTCGGAAGATCGCTATATTGCTGTTGTAGCCAAGTGGAATCGAAGATCGACCTCCACACAAGTGACATCTATGGTTGCAGCGGCCATTGGTAAGACGATATCTGCCACTACTGTTCGTCGAAGGCTACATATGAATGGTCTGTACGCCCGGGTACCACGAGTTTGTGTTCCTTTATCCGTCCACTCCAGACAGGCACGATTACAGTGGTGCCGCCAGCATGTGAATTGGACTGTGTCGGATTGGGGCAACGTTTTGTTCACAGATGAGTCCAAATTTGCCCTACAACCCGATGATAAGCGTGTAAGGGTCTGGAGGGAACAAGGCACACGCAATCAGCCCGAGAACATCATCGAACATCACGCATTCCGCGGTGGAAGCATCATGGTCTGGGCAGGGATTGCATTGGGATATCGCACCGACCTGCACATCTACAGGCGAGGTTCTGTGACGGCTGTACGGTATCGAGATGAAGTCCTAGACCCCATTGTGAAACTGTACGTTGGAACAGTTGGTCCTTCTTTCGTTTTAATGGACGATAATGCCCGTCCCCATAGAGCTGCCATCGTTGACGACTTTCTGGAGAGTGAGGGGATTGCGCGTATGGAGTGGCCGACTTACTCGCCGGACCTTAATCCCATTGAAAATCTTTGGGATGCCCTCGGCCGTGCTGTATGTAGACGTTTCCCACCTCCAGCCACTCTTAACGATTTGGAAACTGCCCTACAGGAGGAATGGCTATTACTGGACTCTGCGGTGGTTGATTACCTCGTAAGAAGCATGATCACACGCTGCACACTTTGTATGACGTTGAGGGGTGCTCACATACCCTATTAATGTCTTTTTTGTTGTTTGTTTTGCATTTAAACATCATTTCGTTAATGACGCAAATAAGTCATCATCTTATAATTTATGTAAATTCAATATTTTTTTAAATCTCTGTATGTAATTTTTTGTTTTGTTTCATGAATAGACATAGAGATACTTACTTTCACCATTTCATGTCAATCAAAGCAGTGCTTGTCCATTTTTTGGCATTTTACCTCTCCGTGCTTAACTTTTGGAAGTGAGTGTATTTTTCCTCCGTAGAAAAAAATATTTTCTTGATGCCGATAGATTACATGTCATTCATTTCAAGCTTCCCTGTGATCTTGGTGGTTTCCGTTAATTACAGACCGAGAAATAATTAAAAATCCATCTCACCTACGTACAGATCATTGAAAAAGTCGTAGCATGCTCCATAGAAACGCAGGTTAAACAGCCAGCAGATTCCACCCATGCGTCGGAGGGCGCCACCGTCTGCTCACTACTATCGCTTAGCATGGGAAACGACGAAGCTGTCCATTCTATGTTATTCTATGTCGGGGCTGTATGCTGGATGTGGCAAAACCTCGATTTTTTCCTGCAGTTGACAACACACCTTCACCCGTTATTGTGCTTGCGCGCGCGTCAGCTCGTGGGGCACAACTCGGCAGCTCCTTTTGACCTTTCCCATGGCGTGCAGATGTCGAACCACAGTCGATTGTGATGTCCCGATGTCGCCGCTAGTTCACGGGTGGTGCTGCCTGGGTTGGCTTCATTTGTTGCCGTAGGGTTGCTTCATCCACTTCTTTGGGTCTTCCGCTCCTTGGCGCATCTTCCAGGCCCATGTCTCCAGACGAAAAGCGGGAGACTTCGTGCTGTTCGTTCATTGGTCACACCCTGACCTTCCACCCTGCAAATTTCGGCGGCTGCTGCTCGCGCACTGGTCCCTTTTTCCAATACGCGCAATTGAGCCCGCGTATCACCAATTTTTCTGACATATTTTTACACTGGCTGACGCAGGTAGCACAATGTCTATGGCATTCAAATTCGTATTGAAGTTTCTTCCCACTCTTTTCTCTTAATAAACTGCGATTCTTGAAACCTTCCTTATCATGTAGGCTGTGCTTGAAACAATGGAAAATGTCAGAAGTTCGATGACCATTTATATCTATACACAAGGCCAGCTCACTCAGACAAAATGGCGGCAACAGAAGGCTGGCAGATGATGTAGGTGAGATGGATTTTTTTTAAATGCTGAGCAAACAGAATGTAAAAATTCACAATATTCTTCTCATTAAAACATTACAATAATGTATTTTTGATTTATTAAGCTAAACTGACTTTTTCAAGGAGAATTATTTTTTCTTACTAGATTTTAAATAATTAGACGATTGTAATATTTTCCTGTGAAGACTATTGTGAATAAAATAACATATAGTGCATTTTTTACATTTTTTGGCTGAGCATTAAAAATCATCCATCTCAGCTGTATCATCTGCCAGCCTTCTATTGTCGCCATTTTGTCTGAGTGAGCTGGTTTTGTCTACAGGAGGCCTCGCTATAGACCGTGATCTAAAGACAATGGCATGGCCAACTAGATTTTAGAAGGCTTGTCTATTCGATGTTTTTCCGCATCTAAAATGGGAGGCAAATAGGTTTCTTATTTTTGCCACAATGGCGCTAAAACTCGTCCCCATGCATGAAAATAATGCGTTATTAATAGTCTTTAATTGATCTTTATTGACAGTCATTTTTGCATTATTAATAAAAATTATTCTCAAAAATTTACTCAAAATTAAATTTTGAAAATTTGATGTATGTTCTTTTCATTGACATATATTAAAGAACGCCATTGGTTTTTTAATATACGTTATTGGTTCTTTTATATCACATCCACATCGTAGCCATTCAATATGCTTTGTTCTTTCTTTTAATTATTATCCTGATGTTTGTTAACATCTTATTGATCTTTTATATGATTTTAGAATTACATATGCCTTTGAAGAAATTGATATTTCATTAAAAGTTTTTGAATTTGCATTTTATGATTGATTTTATAGGAAATAAATGCTTTTCTTTCATTGAATATCTATGTTCTCCGTTCATTTTAATGACCCATTTCAAATTTAATAAAGATCCGGTTTTGGAGCACTTTTTTTTTTTTTAATGATAGAAAAATGTTTTGGAATTTTTTTTTAATTGATTTAAATGGTGCAAGAGTTTCCGTGAAATTAGGTGTTGAGTTCTAGACATATTGACTGAGGGAAAGGGCAATAACGAACAAACATTCTTCAAGATATCATTGTTTCAGTTATTTCACTTTCAAAAAAAGACATGAGAGAGACACGGCAACATAAAACATGGAGGACGACGATGCAAATAGTGGCACTGATAGCAGTGACAGTGACTTATTAACAAGCTCAGGTTTTAGTGGTACCGAATCTGATAAAACTCGGTCAGGCTAGAATGTAGTGCGAACGGTTTGGCTTCATCAGCTAGCCTGAGCTGAGCTAGCCTAAATAAGCTAGCTCAACTCGATCTAGCCCAGCTGTAGTGCGAATGGGGTATAGTCACGTTTGCTTCGATTGAACACTCCTTAAATTGGCGTTGCAGTATAAAATGCTCGGATGCTGTAACCAATGACGTATATTAAAGGTAGATTCCGAATCCTATTATTAACATCGCCATCAAAGTGAAGCCAATTGAAGCCTTGACAGTTCTGGGAAAAAGTGAGCCGTGGAATAGTTAGCTGTCTGGTTGCTTTGTTTTTGTTATCTCGTTGGTCTCGAATAATACATTATTGACGTCATGTTCAGGCCTGGTAGTTTCTAGAAGGCTCTTAAGTTAAGAGTCTCTCAACGGGATTTTCCAACCTGTAGTAGAAAAAGCCTTGGTCCTAAGAACAGATAATATCTATTGACTCTGTTGAAATCATCGTGTCCATCTTGGATTTTATAGGCAGTGTTTCTGGTTGTTGGAAACAAAGAAGGTTGTATTGTTGCTCAGACTATTATGGTCAAGTGAGTTTTCAGTGCCACGGCCTGACAGCTAATATTATGTTATTTGCTGACAGTATTGTTATGCTGTAAGATTGTTAAATATTTTGTTAAGCTATGATTTTAGTCACAGTCATCCAATAGAAGGGGCAAAAATCGACTCTTCAGTAAATGTAGCAGACGAACAATATCGTGGACAGACCTGAAGATCAAAATACCAATGCAATGCGATCGTAAGGCACACGTGCTTCGAACCAACACCAATATGCTTAAATTCTAAACAAAAATTAATATTGTATATATTTATGATCGTCAATACGAATTATTTGATATAAACGCATACCATTTCTTGGTATGTGACAGTTTTTAACGGTGCCTGTTAGAGCACGTGCAATTGACTTGAAGCTTAAACGGCGGAGGGCCGAAACTTTCCTTCATCAAGTTTCTTAATAGGAGCTTTCCTATAATGTCTTAATATCAAGAAATGAGAATAACAAATTACTTACCATGTAGGCCCCTTTCTTTTGCAGAAGACGTGTAAAATTCACATTCTCCCAGACTTCTTCTGTTGTTATATCATTTATGCCGAAGTCAACAACTCCTCGAATCATTGCACGGATCATGCTAAATTGCCAGAGTTCATTGAGCATACCTAAATCCCAATAATGGTCAATCATGGCTTGACTTTCTTTGGTGAGCTGGTTGCATATTGTGACGGACGGAAGATAAAAAGTTTCGTTCGCATGGAAGCCCACTGACACAACAGTGGGATATTGATAAAAATATTCAATCCTCTTGGCAATTTGGTAGGTACAGATGCCAAAAGATAAAAGGAATATCAGCAACCAAATAAAAAATAAAAAAAGATTGCGATTCCTTTGAAAGAGATATTCGATTCCTGGGACTCCTAAGTCTGTTTCTTCTGAATCCATCATCATGATTTTTACGATCTTTCGAGCTCTTTTAAGTTCATTGTTTCTATTAAGAAAGACAACAGGCTTCTTTTTCTTCTTTGCTGTTGTAAAAACATATGCGTTTGTATACATTTTGCTTACTTTCTTGCTTGTTCACGAATGACGATTGTTTCTCTGGTCAGGCATCTCCGGAGTGAATTAAAATCTAGATGGAACTAGAGCGTGAACACGAGCTTAAAAATCAATTATGGAAATAAGTCATCCTAATTCGCAATAAGTTTTATTGCATTTTGATCTTTTGTTAACATTTTTTATCCTCTTCTCTTGCTGTTTTTACGTACTTTCGCATGTCGTAATAAAAAGTGGAGAGCTTTTTTTTTTTAAGAAAAACTTTTCCTGTATTTATCCACGCCATGTTCTAGTGCTATTTTCTGCATAGATAATAGCAATTTTTATAATATGAAAGTAAACCCCCGTGAAATCCATATATAAAAAATAAAATATACCTGAATGAGGTAGAAACCATCTAATAAAGGCGACACCTAGACCCTGGCAAAAGTTAAATGTTAAAATTAATAAAAAATGAGAGTCGTCACCAGCAAATCCCGTTTATCAAAACGCTCCCCTTTTTTACAGCGTTGGAAAATCAATTAAAGTGAAACAAAACAACTCATCCAATCGAAATTGATTTTATTATGTGCACAAAGAAAAGGTAAGACACATAAAAGAATTGAGCTGAAGATGACACCTTCGATAGATGACAACTAGACCGACGTCGGGAACAGAATCTTGAGGATCACGCAAACGTCCAGAGGGAGACTTGGACCCAACTCCAACAGAACCTCGACTAGAGCAACTCCAATTGGAAATTTTAGAAAAATATAAGAAAAAGTTTTTTATTGGTGGTCTCTGCTTGAAGGGATCGGTTCTTGAGTTCAAAAAAAAAAGGAATTGCAGATCAAGACGAATCCTGTGTCGAAAAGAAAAAGCAAAAAGAAAGCACACTAAAAGTGACGGAAATTAACAACACAAAATAAACCGCCAGAGGCTCAAGGAAATTGAAGCAATAAACGCCTTAATATCTGAGTTCTGTGGTCCCAAGTTGTGGCCCGGTGGTTAATTTCAAATTCTTCAGACCAGCTCTAACTGAGCTGGGTCGATCCACAAAAAAAAATGACAAACTTGCACACTTGAGTTGGCAAGAAATAAATGGAAAAACTAAAATAAAAAAAAATACACAATAGGGACTGGCAGGCCCATAGAGATAATAGAGTTAAAAGAAAACAAAAATAAATTATGAAAAATGAAAAAAATTAAAAAAGATAAAACAATAACTTATAAAGAATCTACATCATAAGTTTATGGCAAAACGTAACTGAAGTAAGAAGAGAAACGAAAGACACGCCTTACTAAATAAGGGGACGGGAGTGGGACAGAGTACGGGACACGGGAAAGACAAGGAAGAGGACACGGCACCTAAGGAAAAACAGAGGAAGAGGAGCAAAAAGAGTAATTTGGGAGGAAGTATACAACTTTGAGTTAGGAAACATAGGGAACTTACTCAGTAAAGGCTGTAGAAAGATTTGGAAACAAAAATAAAAAATAAAAAAAAAATAAAAAAATTACACGAAGAAATAATAAAGAGCGTCTCTTAGGCATTTCATGATGGCGAAAATGCTACATTAAGGACCAGCCAGCTAAAAAAAAGAAATAAAAGGAACATTCGTATGGATTAAACAAAATTTAAGTTCATTAAGTTCGAAAAGTTCAATAGTTAAAAAGAAAAGACGATGACAATCGCCAGCGCAGTCGCGGGGCTAAGTAGACATTCCAGAATTCTGACAATGCGATCACGGCGAACGCAAGGCCAAACGAATTCCATTCACCAAATGAGCTGGATGCTGTTCGATTTTGACCATGTTGAATTTGACGAACAGATGCTTAGTTCGAACAAAAAAATTGCAAACTGCTTTAAGCAGAAATCCATTGAGCTTACTTGCAGGCGAGCACAACGAGGGAAACGACCCGCTCCATTGCAGAACCCGGCAATAAGCAATTTTTCAATGCGAACGATGATCCAGGTTGCGTGAGTATCTACATTGGCATTCGAAAATCAAACTGAATACTGGAACCGTGGATTGGAAAGCAGCTAATATAACTAGCACGTCCGTCAGTTCCTCCGGAGAAGACATTCCTTAATGAACTGCGGTGAAGCTTCCACTCTGAACGGAGCGAACATAATCTAAGTATTCAAAAAACAACATAGACGGGCAGCAAGGGATAGGGACTGCATTCTTTCAACTACAGACGATCACAGTTGACGATGAATTTATCAATGGAACAGTTCATCAGTGATGGTGAATTAGTACATTAACCCCAAAATTGTGCAGAAACCGCGATTTTCAGTTCGGATTCTTCTCAGGCTGCACTTAAATAATTTGGACTACCTATTTAATGTCGTCTTTTTAGAATCCCTTTTCTTTTTCTCGTGGCTCAAGAAAATAAAACCTTGTCAGAAACCCTGTAACGTTAAAATTGTAACCGTTTCTTCTATTTAATTTGAAAACTGTGCTCAATCTCGGAAAATGTAATCTTCAAATTAATTTTCTTTTTTCTAAGAGAAAGTTCAAGGCATATTGTTTTTTTTTCTCGTGAAGTCTTAAACTGTAAAGGCTAGTGGAAAGCATTGTATAGCCACGATTGACTTAACCTTTCTAAATTCTATTTTTTTTTTTTCTGAGATGCTTTGTTTAAGTAAAGCTGTATGAGACCCATTTGGTCCAAATAGCCTCAATATTTATCTTGGGAATGCTAATGTCGATTTCCTTTGAGATAATTGAATATTAGTAGAAATTTGAAAAGAATTCTTAATTCAACTTGGAATTCAGATTCTAATTTTTTTTCCAATTGATTTAAGCTATGAGTCTGTTACTCAATCATTAACTAGCGTGTAAACTTTAACTTTGGTTTAACTTTAGATAAATCGGGCTCCCTTTATATTTATATATATCTTGTTCTATTTTGAGACAAGAAATTTAAAGCATACTTTTTCTTTAAAGACCTTCTAATTAGAAGGTAATGCTTTCTTTCCACGCTTTGAGATTATTAATTTGCTAAAGATTGATCTATTCTTGTCATCATTTAAGGTCTATATTCAGTATGTTATGACCCTATACTTGCAACTTTTGATTAAATCTAATATTAAATGATTTCTTTGTTTCTGTTAAATAAAATATTTTAATTTAACTTTTGCTTGTTGTTCTCACTCAAATAAATGAACTTGGAATTGATTGTTGCATTTAATAATGGGTTATTGTGGAAATATCACAACCACTATACAGGGTGATTTACATCGAATGTAAAATACTTAAAGGGGGTATTATAGAGGTTAAGATAAACACAAAACGTCCTATGAACATGGGTTCAAATATGAACGATAACTGAGATATGAACAGAAATAAAAATGCCGCCACCAAGATCAACAAGTTATAATAACTCAGATTCTGTAAAGCCTAGATTAATGAAATTTGGAGGAATAACAGAGTACATAAGACTGTGTATACCTTTAAAATTTGATCTAATTCTAACAAGAAGTTTCCAAGTTACTCATTCAACATCATAATACGTACGTGTTCACTTGTGAGTACTAACTAGCACTTGTCACAATTTTGACTGTGTAACTCGGAAACTTCTCGTTGGAATTCAATCAAATTTAACGGTATACACAGTCTTATGTACCTTGTTATTCCCCCAAATTGCATTAATCTAGGCTTTACAGAACCTGAGTTATTAACTTGTTGATCTTGGTGGCGGCATTTTTATTTCTGTTCATATCTCAGTTATCGTTCATATTTGAACCCATGTTCATAGGACGCTTTGTGTTTATCTTAACCTCTATAATACCCCCTTTAAGTATTTTACATTCGATGTAAATCACCCTGTATTAATGAAAAAAAAATTTATTGCAATTTTTAATTCTAATTTTTCACTGAATAAATTCAGGAACCACATATTTTGGTCATTATTAAATAAAATGTGGGTAATTACACCACACAACAACATATGACAATCGAAATTTCTAATTTAAATTTATATGCCTAGTTTCTTTTTTTTATTGGACAGGCTTAAACAATGGATGACGTATTGGAATATGACACACCAAATACAATAGATTTCTAATAACAATACGTTTTGACATGGCTAATATTCTGATCCTTTTTTTCTTAAATCAAAAAAAAACTCGATCAAACATCTAAGAAGTGAAAAGCATAATGCAATTTCGTTGTTGATATTGTGTCGAAAGTTGGTGTAATTTGATTCATATGAAAATTCCCACATTAGTTAAGATTCCTAAAAGTTAACACAGTTTATCACGAATGGCTGTGACCGTTTCCATAGCAGTCACTATTTCCAGCAATTGCTGCATTAACTTCCACAACAGAAATATCTGCTTATAAATATTAATAAAGGAAATTTAATGTGAAAGGTTATCTGTTGCTTCGGGAGTAATATATGATTTATTACTCTAGCTATTATGTTTTTCCTTTTATACTTAGAATTTAAAATTCTTTCGATTGGAAAACGTAGAAATTCAAAAATGGTTTTGAGGCATGATAAAAACAAAACCATAACTTAAGTTATTAACATAAAAACACGATAAACCCAAAACTATAAGTTATTAACATAACTATTCATAACAAAACTTTAAAGATAACTGCAAAATGCTGTCCTTTTGAATGTATTACGAGCGTGTTATATTGAAGATGAAGTAAAATTAAAAAAAAAAAAAATTGCTTTTTTTTATTCAGTTTTCCGTAACGAAGAACTTTAAAAAAAAGAAATTAAACAAATAAAAAAAAAACTCCCCTCTTTAAAGTACTGGATCTAAGGAACAATAAGAATAGTCCTTTATTTCGTTGACGTGCCTTCTTTAACACTAGATAAGGAAGATAGAACAACGGGCTAAATTGTCAATGGCAAGTTTGAAAATGAAGGCATAGCTTTAAAAAGTCGTATCCGGGGTTTTACATCTCGGATGTTCTTTGTGGTGAGGTTTTCCTTCCAGACATCTTGTCTTGGCACGACATGGGAGTTTCCACTGACAAGACCCATCTGGCGGCAACGGCCCAAACACACAATGGCCTCGAGAACGCTTGAGCATGAAATGGTGAATAATTGGGGTGCATTTTTATAGGAAACAAGCTGGTGACATCACCAATTTCAAGCATATTGCTAAAACCAATGATGTGAATCAAAGAACGTTCTTTTATTCATATCATTGGCTAAAACCCCGAAGCACTAGCTGACCAGCATAACCATCGTTTTTAGAGCCGTGCGATGCTTAAAACATCGCGACATCGAGGTTAGCATCGATGTCAGAGAAACCACTATTCAGTGTGGCCAGATGTAGCACTTTTGGTGCTACTGTAGCACTTTTTGGACCTAAAATTGACCGTAGCACCAAACCGTAGCACTTTTTAAATTGTAGCACTTTTGTAGCACTATAGGGAAAATTGTAGCATTTTTGTAGCACCATCAGAATTTTTTATAATTTTTAATAAGATAGAATTTTTTAATAGCATCCATATCACGCACCGAAGTTCACCGTTTTTGACTGCTGTATAACGTTTTGCAGCCATAGTATAATTAGTTGGTCTTAAGGAGCCCACTCAACTGTGGGTAACTTTTGCCTAGATTAGAAAACATATGAAAGATACATTATCCTCCGGCTTAGATTTTTTAAAAGAACTGTGTAGGGAAATTCAGCATAGGCTGCCTGAAAATCTTTCACTGCTACAACAGTCATCAATATTAAGCCCATGTATTGCTTGCTCGCAGGTCAAACCTCCAATCACCAGTTTGGTAAAACTGGTAACATCAGATCCTGGTAAAATATCTGATATACAGCGTGAATGGGAAAATTTACCAAGTAAAAGATGGAATCATGCTACTTCACTAGAAGCATTTTGGAGTGAAGTTAACAGTGATCGTGACGCTGCAGGTAATAAAAGATTTGGACGCGTTGCCGATTTAGCATTAAAATTTATAGTGCTACCAACTTCCAATGCCACAGTAGAAAGAGCTTTTTCCCAGTTTGGGATAATTAAAAGCAAGCTCCGTAACCGTCTGTCTGTTCAAATGGTGAATGCCATCATGTATGATATGACGAAATGATATGACATGTGTTAACTTCAAACCCTCTGATAACATGCTTAGAAAATTTGATCAAAAAATGTATGAAGCAAGCGATTTTACAGAATATGAAGATATGTTAAATTCATTGGAAATACCTTTTGATTAATAAAAAGTGATTTTTTAAGATGCGATAGTCTTTCTTTTCTTTAAAATGTCCAACGGAATTTTTGACGGTTTTTGTATAAAAGTCAGCGGTAAACAGCGGATTTTTTTCTGAAATCCAGCGGAGGCGCCACCAGAAAGTCTGGCAACACTGACTTCACTGATTGTAAGTATAAGACCTCTACTATTAATATCTTTATTCTTTAAGATTCTTTATGATTATCTTTGCTATCATTTCGATAGCTTAAAAGCTAGCACACAGCAAAAAAAGAAAACTTGAAGCAAAACAGAAGGTAAGTTGTATATTTGCCATATAATGCGGTCATTATCCCCACTCTTGGATAGTCGCGTGCTCATTTGATAAATGCTTTTGGTGTCATAGCATTTATTAAGATTAATAAAATCACGTCCATCTGCAGAAATGCTTAGTCGATTCAACGCAGACATGTATAAAAATATAGAAAGAGTGTTTGGTCATGATGAAAATGACAGAGTGGAATAGCTGTATTTTGAGATTTAAACAGTCAAAATAAAATTTTTCTAAACTCCATGATTTGTATTTTATTTCTATTATCAAAAGTGAAAATTTTCTACATTTAAAAATTAATTTTAAAAATGTATACATTTATAAAATTCCGAAAGTTTACGGAATAGCATATTTTTTGTTGTACAATGTACGCGACCGGGAAAAGTCAGGGAATTTTCTGTATAGTACGCCAGCCCTGTTAGTAGCACCACGTAAGCACTTTTGGGGCAGCACCATGTAGCACTTTTTCGGGTGGCATCGTAGCACCTGGAATCTGGAATCTGTCTGGAATCTGGCCACACTGCCACTATTCCGCATAAATGAATTTATAAAATTTAAAACTCATATGTACATTTCGGATATCTGTCTCCTTTTTTTCTTCTGTTGGTGTTAA
>JAHWFO010076042.1:2410924-2464858 GCA_023313115.1 Rhysida immarginata | reverse complement strand
CGGGGGGGGCTATTTCAAAAGCGTTTTTACTTAGGTGAAAGATGTTCGACTTCCTTGCAATAAGAGCTACAGTCGGGTGCAAAAAAGGTTTTTACGAGCATAATTTTCGAAAATGAAGGATGAATTTGAAAATTATTACGTTTCATTTCCATAATATTTGCTAATTTAACAAATTATCTTTCCCTGTATGCTATAAAACGTACTTTGAAGTAGCTTTTATTTATAGGACATTTAAAACTGGAAATTAAAGTATGTTAAAAAATATTTTTGACTGAAACGGAAGTGACGTCACGAAACTTTAAAGCACTATAACTTTTTAACGGAGCCTCAGATCGAAAAACGCGACTAGTTTGGTTTGGTTTTGTTTGGTATTAACGTCCTTTTCAACTGCCATGGTCATTTCAGGACGGCGTTATAGGGGCCGCAAATTTTGCCTCGCAAGGGTTCTTTAACGTGCAGCCGGCAAACGACTACACGGGACCAACGGCTTTACTTCCCTTCCGAAAGAAGTGCGTGATCTCAAGATTTCCCCCTGAAAAATCCTCGTCGTCCTCGGCCGGGATCGAACCCGCGTACTCGGGCATCAGAGGCGATCACGCAACCGCTGAGCCACCGAGGCCGATAAAACGCGACTAGACTTTTTTGCTCAGAATTTCACCCTCTATCTGCCTTTTCATTTTGGCACGACCTTTTAGAATCACCCTGTATATGAAAAAAGCATATATTTATGCAGTACTGTTCAGTTCCCACGAAAATGCCCCTGAGTTTTTGAAAGTGCTCACTGCGCGCGCTGCAGTCGTGGACGAGTCCACAGCACTGATAGGGAACCTTGTCACATGCATGGAGGGTGTGCAAAGTTTCACCACGCTTTCTCTTCGAATTAGATGATTCCATCAATGTAGAATTATAAAGTAATCAATTGATGAACATTTTAATTTTCAATGCGGTTGAACAAGGAAACGGGAAAGATCCGGAAAGCAGCAGTTGCAGCCTGCTGCACGTGTAGGGAAAAGACTCGTGCAGTTGCAGCCTGCTGCACGGGAAAGATCCCTGTCAGTACTGTGGACTCGTCCACGACTGCTGCGCGCGCAGTGAGCAATTTCAAAAATTCAGGGGCATTTTCGTGGAAACTGGACAGTATACTATATGGCGTTTACTATACGGTATATCGTAATAGCTTTCGTTATCCATATATCCATATATATTTTATAAATCAGAGTCTGTTGGAGTGTTTGTCCTTTTACAACTCAGAAAATACTCAACGAATCTCCACGAAACTTTCCATAGTTAAAGTTACTGTGCCATATTTAAGGTACTTTTTATACCGTGTTTTTATCAATTTATTAAGTTATTCTTATTTTTCGAAAAGTCGAATTGTTTTCAAAGGATGTCACTAGATGGCGAGGCCAGACGGCGCACTTACGTTGAACGAGTGTTAAATTACATTAAGTTTGAGAAGTAGCCAAATTCATGCAATAGAGGAGACTGAAATCGCTTCTTCCATAGATACAGCAATCCAATTGTTGACTACAACAACAGAATTTGCGCGTGTGCACAGACCAGGAGATTAAAGACCGTGCTAAAATTTAGTTATATACTATTGTAACTTTTAACTTGAAGTGGGAAGGTCCGCCTTCAAGAACAGTCATGGCCGAAAGTGAACAAAACAAATGGCTAAACATGAGGGTACCGGATTAGTAATTCTTTCACATTCCGATCACGGAATGATAAACATATCTCTTGGTTAACTTTGTATTTGAAGTATTTTATAATATTTTATAAACAATTTTTCGTATTTCAATTTCAATTTCGTTTCGATAATCTTTCAGTACGTATTTTCGATTTATGGTTTTGGAAAGTGATTCCTGATCTTTTTTCGTGTCTATTTGTACGGTAGTACGCGGAAACTTTGAGGAATGGTTTTGAATTAATTATTCCTCGGGCCCAAAATCGTCAAAAACAAAGAAGCCACACAGCTAACAACACCACGGCTCACTCCTATCCAGGACTGCCACGGCTTCATTTGGCTTCACTTTGGTGGCGATGTTAACAATAGGATTCGAAATCTACCTTTAATATACGTCATTGGAACAAGCAGCCCGAGCAACACCAGACGGGCATATCAGCTAGACTTTTCTTTTTCAAAGGATGTCACTATATGGCGATGCCAGACGAAGAATGTTTCATTTTATTCAATCTTTCCAGAACTGTCAAGGTCGCAGGTATATATTTTCAGGAAGCTTGCTTCTCTCACGGTCAGTTATACGTTGTTTGCTCCCGCGTGTCCAGCTGTCGAAATGTAAATGATTTTGCGCCACAGGAGAAGACATACAATGTTGTTTACCGAAATGGACTTGAATGCACAACTACTTGACAATCCCTGCCCAGCTTGCCTGTGTAGCTGATTCATTTATTTTATCCTTTTTTTTTCATTATTTACTTTTGTACATATAATTTAATTTTCTTTTGTTCCCAATTCATTGTTCATAAATCATCATGTTTGGTTTAAAATGACTATGAAAGGTTTGGAGAAGGCTTTCTAGACTGTTTCTCATTTTCTTGCATTTCATTCATACTTTGTTAATCATAGTTCAATTTTTAACATAACAGACAATCGTTAAGAAAATTACTCAACGCATCTTTTCCATCCGGGCGAAGCCGGGTAATATTGCTAGTCTAAATATAAATACGGCAACACATTTTTTTGTTATGCACTTTTACCTGTGTTAATGTGGACGAATACGCATGAAACGTATATGGTTGGAAATTTCCTATGCTCTAGATGTGCACAATATATTTTGTTTGCGTATTTGTTCACGTTAACACAGGTAAAAAGCGTTTCAAAAAAGGTAGCATTAAGGAACAGGTTGTGCACCATATTTTCAATGCATGTAGCATTGCCTTTTTTATTGTTTTTTTTTTAAATAATTTTTTTTTAAATAATAAATATCAAATTAACTCAAATCATTGTTGTTGATGTTCATTTGAAAGAATTTTAATTGTTCTGTTGTTGATGTTCGTTTGAAAGCATTAGAAAACCGTATAAGCAGCTTTTGAAAGTCAACGAACTGATTTCAGAACCTGAAGGTCCCCAAGTATAATATAGTACCTTTAATGTGCCTGTACATTTTTCCATAGAAACAACTGCTTAAAAATTGTTATTAACCAACTATTAAAAATATTTCTATAATTAGTAGGTAAGCATTTTATGTATTTTTCGTCGTTTTCTAAGCTATTTTAAGGTTTTTATCATAACCTTTGGAAGTAATATTTATAGTTAAAAATAAAATAAATACCAGTTTTGAAGTTTTTGATTTTTATTTATTTTTTAAAAATTTTGTTAACACTCTTTCTTCAGTAACAAAAAAGTTATCGATATTTGGTCCGAAACAGACCGTAATTTTCCACACTGGGACCGGGTCCGTGGGTGGTCCCCCCCCACGCAGAGATAGGGAGGGACAATTTAGCTTAAATATAAATATTATATTTAGATATTAATTCGATAGATATATTAAAAGATACCTTTAGATTGCTTTAAATATTATTCCGAGAAATTTTCCAAGTTATCATTGCGGTGAAATGAATCGGGAGTGTCAGAAATGTCATGCAAAGCATTTTGGATATTTATTGTGTTATCTATTTTTCTCCTTGGGTCTTCTCGCACGAACCTTCAGCATACACTAGACCGGTTTGCAGCCAAATGTGAAGAAGCTGAGATGAAGATCAGTGTGGCTAAAACTGAGGTTCTGGTCCTTTCAAGACAGCCTGCTCAGTGCGCTCTCCATGTTAGGGGAGCCTCATTTAGACAAGTGTAGAAATTCAAGTATCTCGGGATTGCATTCACAAGTGATGGACGGCAGGAGAAAGAATTGGATGCTCGGATCGGTGCAGCAAGCTGTGTCAGACGTGAACTGTGGCGATCCGTGGTAACGAAACGCGAGCTGGGTAACAAAGCCAAGCTCTCCGTCTTCAAATCTATCTTTGTCCCCATTCTCACCTATGGTCATGAGGCTTGGGTAATGACCGAAAGAGTGCGATTGCGGGTACAAGCGGCCGAAATGAGATTTCTGACAGGTGTGGCAGGTGTTCCCCTACTAGATAGAGTGCACAGCAGCACAATAAGGGAGTCTTTAGGTGTTGAGCCGCTACTTCTCCGCATTGAGAGATCTTAGTTGCGCTGGTAAGGGGTCGGCCTAGAACCAGGTGGCTAGACTACATGGAGAATCTGGGTTCGAGTCGCTTGGGTATTACCAGGGAGGACATGCGCCTAATGGCGGAAGATCGCGATCGCTGGAGATCCTCAATAGGGCTGCTGCCCCCGGGACCCTAACGGATAAGCGGGTTTGAAAAGTAAGTAGGTATAAAAAAACCGACTTTAATGAAACTTTCACTATCGCCTAGTTACATCAGTCCATATATTGAAAACTACTGAACCAATTTTGATGAAACTTGGATTTATCCCTAAGTTGAAAGATACTTAATCCAATAAAAAAGAATTTTTCCAATTCGATTTCTAGTTTCTGAGAAATGAGAGGACAAACATACAAACATACATACATACATGCATACATACATACATACATACATGCACACACACTTATGAAATTTGGCATACTTGTTTAGAAGCCCACATAGACTAACATATATGAATATTGTGCAATTCCAACAATATTACATACATACGCATCGAATTGATAATCTCCTTTTTTGAAGACGGTTAAAAATGTTAAACGTTTCGAAGTGACGTCACACACCTCAGCCAAGCAAGGCAACATTAGCTAGTCTAGGTGAGGGTAATCAAATACGACTCATTACTCTGTTTCGATTAGAATCGCAATTTAATTTCGAAAACAAAATGATGACACTTCACATCGTCTGTTCTTTAGCACGCTGACATTTTCTATTCATTCCTTTCTTAATCATAAACTTCTTTTTGGCAAATGAAATGAATATAGAGTACAGAAAATAATGGCAAAAACAGTTGACACTAAAGAATACTGAAACAGACGTTATTAGCTAATCTGTGGACGGAGCAATATGGAGGACAGACGTTATTAGCTAATCTGTGGACGGAGCAATATGGAGGACAGACGTTAACAGAATAACGTAGCATTATGTCATTCGAAACGGGAAGTATTAAATCACAGCATAATACAAATGTCAAGAACGCAGATGATGCCAACGCTAACTAAAAGCATTAATATACAATAAAAATGATGGATATAGAAGAAAAGAAGGACGAGACCCTGAAATAAAATGAAAATTGAACACGGGGCGGTAAAACCGAAATGAGTTGCATTCATTAGATTTTCATGGTAGAGCGTCTGCCCACAAACATTACATCACTCATGTTAAATGACGTTTGAACTGGTTTAGCTCGCCGTTCCTGGACTTTAGAACAGTGGAAGGCAGTTTTGTGAAACGATGAATCGCGATTTACACTTTGCAATCAGTTGGAAATGTGTGGGGGTGGCGATTACGTGCAGAACGATTCTATCCAGACTGTATCGTTCCAACGGTTGAAGTTTGGAGGAGAGTCTGCAATGATTTGAAGTAATTTATCGTGGTTTGGACTTAGTCATTGATGTATTAAGTGAAAACATAAAATCTACAAACTACCTAGTCCTTCTGGAAAATTCTATGCTCCATACTTTGGCAATTCTTTGATAGAGACCTGTCATTTCCAGGAGGGCAACACTCCGTGCCACGGTGCAAGGGTTATTACAAAAGAAATAATAACCAGCCCAAAAGCCCAGAATAATAATTCTTAACCGAACAAATAAAATTGTTAGCCAATGAAACAGAAGTACTGAGCCGATATTTAATTGAAATTTTTAAGACTAGTTTAATTGAATTAGAATGTGGGATAAACAAAAATATGCAAAAATGTTTCTAAATTAATTGTAATTAATTATCTTGTAATTGAAATAATCACTCTCATTCTTTAACCACAAAATGTAAAGTTCAATTGAATTGGAAGTTACAACATAATTAGAAAGAATTGCAGTCGAAGAGTTTTCTTAAACCAGACATCCACTCTGCTATGCCAAATTCCTTATCATCCTTCGGTGTAGTACTTGGTTCTCAATTATGAATAACGTTGAAGAACACCATCTAACATGAGAATCAATAAAAGGCGAAAAGTTAATTCAAAAGTACAATCAATACATTTGTTGAGTCTTTAACGCTATCATAAACTTTTAAGAGAGACAGTGCCGATTCAAATAGGCAAAATTTCAACACAGACATAAATATGCAATCTGGTTGAACTTTTAAAATAACAGGTTTCGGCTATACATATAAACCAAATATAAATGAGTCTAAATTCCCAGAAGAACGGAAATAATTTACTTAGAGCACAAATAATTAGACAAAAAATAAATGCATTCTTCATAAACGCTGATACGCAAATCCATCAGCTGCCGTACATGTACTCGTCAAGACACACACAAAGTTTAACGGTAATACAAATAACCATTGTCCGTAAGCACGAATCCTTCCAAGCCTTTAAGAAATATTCCTGTGTAATCTCTATCAAATTAATTCAACATTCTTTTCTTACAGTTCTTAGTTTTGCTCCAAAATTGTATGCGTAAGCGAGATAAAGAGTTGAATGAAGGAAACTCTACAAAACGGAAGGGCCCGGGTAGTCTATTCAGTTCATATTCATTCAAAAATACAGGGTCGGGACACATTAATATGACCACCTCTCCTCGAACATGTTGGAACGTCCCATGGTATGCAGATGAAAAATCATTGCATACATGTATCATTAAAAGCTGACAACAGCAGACGTGTAACAGCATCCGATAACACAGCAATTGTCACCGTCATCGGCAGAGCAAGTGACCTGTCAGACCTCCAAAAGGTGATGATCATTGGCCATTGGGCCAAGGGGGGCAGCATTTCAGAAACGGCCACCTTTGTGAACTGCTCTATAGCTGCCGTTGTGAAGGTGTACCGCAACTGGACGAACCAGACAGTTTCGAGCAACCGAAGAGGCGAGCAATTGTGGGGCCCCATGGGCCATCGATCCTAGAGGCGGGCGTCGGTTACGACGCCTGGCCAGAACCAGTCGGCAACTGGCACAGCAAATGAACAGTGTGGCCACCAGGCGTGTCAGCACCAAGATAGTGCAACGATCCCTCTTGAGGTTGGGGCTCCGGAGCAGGCGCATGGTGACAGCACCCATGTTGACGCCTGTGCATCGCCGAAAACGCCTGCAATTCGCAATGAACTATCGCCATTGGACCTCGGCCGAGTGGCAAAGGGTTGCTTTCTCTGACGAGTCGCGGTTTCTGGTGAACAGAGTGGACGGACGAGGGAGAATTCGCCGGGAAGCATCTGAGAACAGGCATCCCGACACCATCGTTGGCAGACGACAGGCGTGGTGGGGGAGGTGTGACTGTTTGGGGATGTTTTCGTGGTATGGTCTGAGTCCACTGATACCGCTGGAGGTACACTGAATGCTGTTCGTTACCTGACGATCGTCGCAGACCAGGTACACCCCTTCATGTCGACAGTGTTTCCTCAAGGTGGATGGCACCTTTCAACAGGACAATGCTCCCTGCCATACTGCCAAAATTGTCCACGACTGGTTCAAGGAGCATGAGGATGAATTCAAGCTACTCCCATGGCCATCAAACTCCCCGGGCTTCAACCCCATTGAACATTTGTGGGACCATTTCGATCGCCATGTCCGCAAGCTGGACCCTCCACCACACACGGTGATGAAATTACGGGATGCACTGATCACATCCCAGATACCTGCAACCACCTTCCGAGGACTTATTGACTCTCTGCCATGTCGACTAGCTGCTGTGCTTGCCGCCAAAGGGGGATATTCCGGACACTAGCAGGTGGTCATATTTCTACATTCACTTGCCTGAGACGACTCTTTACAGCATAAATTTGGAAATCTTAATTCGCCGTGGGAATTAATATCATTGCTATTTGCCTTGCAACGCATATGAGTCAGCATGTCAGATTCGCCTGAAATCCCTTCCTCCCTTCGTTTACGGGCATTTCTTCTTTTGTCCTTCCTCCTTGATGTATACTTGCTAACTAACCTCCTTTCTCTTCACCTCACCTGTACTCACCATAGACAAATGAAAGAAAGAGACTGGCAGTGCCCTACTCATTTCGCTGAGCGCTACTGGTGCCAGCGGAAATGCAGCATTCGCCTTGTTACGATTGGCAAAAACCTAAGGCGGCATATCTTCTCAATGTAATTTCAGCTGTTTTTGTAGATGATTTTTCGAAGTATTAGTAAGCATAACCTGTTTTCTGATTTAAAAAAAAAAAAACTTTATTGCATTAACTAACGGTAACGTATACTTTTAATAACTCCAAATAAATGATTCAATGCCTAACGAATTTTTAAAAGACAAATATTTTAAAATTTTAAATTAAAAGAAAAGGAAGAAATAATTCTCAGTTCAATAAAATAATTAATTTATTAAGCCATATATTGTAATAAAATCTTGTAAACATTCCAAGAGGAGCTTTAGCAGTGAAGCAGAAATACATTTATACGTTTATTAAAAAGAAATTAATCCCCCCCCCCCCCGCCTCCCGAGTAGGATAAGACAAGTCATCTATTTTTACCCCTTCATCTGACTTTTACCTCTCCTCAAGTTTTTTTTAATCAATAAACTGATTTTCTCGAACGTAATATGTAAAAAATGTAAAGAAACTCGTATCTTCTTTCCTTTCACATCATTTCCGAACGTATGATATATCACATGCCTTATGATGCCATAGTTCTAAGGACCAAGTGACTACCACCCCCGCAAATCTGATCCTACTGGAACAATTGGGCCTAAACTTCATAGTAATGTAGATCTTGCCTAGAGGAATCTGGATACTGGATTTTACGCCTTTACGTACCTAAATAGTACATAGATATGTTGCAATCTCTGAATCCCACCCCCGTAATTCCGACCCTCGTATACCAATCAAAATCAAACTAAATACTGCAAATGTACATGCCGATAGTAAACTAAATTCCGAATTTCAACCTTCTACCTCAAAAAATGTAGAAATTATGAAGGGGACGGACTGACATTATAAAATCAATAAGTAGCTCCATTCTTATTCTACTTACGAGGGTCAGTCAAATGAAAATCGGAAATATTTTTTTACAGACAGAGTTGGTACACTATTTTTCAATGTAATCCCCATCTTTTCGATGCATTTCCGCCACCGAGTCGGGAAGGCATGGATACCTCGGGAAAAAAAATCTTCATATAATGGAGATCTTGATTATTGGAATATGCATACCGAATTTCACTCCTTTATATGCATAAATACACCTAGACCTTTTGGTCCCCTCTAATTTTCACACCCAAAACTCCTACCTTAGTGGGTTAATCAAAACCAAACTAAATAGTGAAGTTGCACATGCCCATTGTAAGCAACATTCCGAATTTCAACCTTGTACCTCAAAAAATGTAGAAATGATGAAGGGTGATTCAAATCATGTATAAAATAAAACCAATAAGTAGCTCCATTTCTCCATTTTTCCGCTACTTAATAAGCTTATAGATTATGAGCACTTGAGCAATCGTTCGTCGACAAAACGATTTCACGTGCGCGCGTCGATGTCAATAATGCTTAAAAGATGAACAGAAAGTAACAATATATTCTTTCTTGACAAATCGATTGTTATATGACATGCCAGTATCTTTGATTTCTTTACACTCACTGTTTTAGCACGTGAATTCGACTTGAAGGGGTCCACGAAAAATTCTGAAAATTTGATACCGCCGAGTTAAGACTTTGGTAGTCATATTTCTGAAAACAGAATTTGAAAAAGTTAATCCGTTTTCAAGTTATCGTGCAAACGGCTGCCGGACGGCCGGATAAATGTACAGACCAAGGGCGCATTCTTATAAGTAGCTTTTGTGCTAAAGCTCCTAATAAGCAATTGCTTGCGATTGTTTCACATCGCCTCGGTAGCTCAGTGGTTGCGTTATCGCCTCTGATGCCCGAGGACGCGGGTTCGACTCCGGCCGAGGACGAGGAGGATTTTTTCATGGAGAAAATTCTGAGATCACGCACTTCCTTCGGAAGGGAGGTAGAGATGTTGGTCCCGTGTAGTCGTTTGCCGGCAGCACGTTAAAGAACCCTTGCAAGGCAAAATTTGCCGCCCCTATAACCCCGTCCTGAAATGACCATAGATGTTGAAAAGGACGTTAATACCAAACAAAGCAAACCAAAACCGATTGATTCACATGCGTTGCCTCTGGCGATCAGCTGTTTCTTGCCAATCCCAATATGGCAGCGCGAAGGCACCATTAGAGGGGAGGTCACTGCCAGTCTCTTTCTTTCATTTGCTCTGGTTCTCACTTTCCTTTTTCCTATGACGCTTCTTCCGTTAATCTTCTTCCGTCTCTTACGTTCAATTTGGCACGTCTTTTTGCGTCACTAGAGAATCTTTTCGTAAAATACACGCGTTCTCCAATGACCTTAAAAGTTTGGCGTAACAGCTCCTTTAGTTCTTTAAGAAGATAATCTTTATTCTTTAGTTCTTTAAGAACCCATTTTTTCTCACATGTTATCTTTGGGTTGGACGCGCGAAAAAAAATTCATCTTTATTGTCCATAATGTTGTTATATTAAATAAGGCCTAAGCCTCCGCCAGAAGATTCTATAGAACGTGCCTCTATGGCAAGAGTAATTCTCGTGCAATGAAGCCATTAGTTTCCAATGCTCTGAGCGACAGCGCGAGAGACTCTCTGAAGTAGTTGAATACACACTGTTTAGTCTCCTATGAAAAGTGCTTTACTCGAATGTAGAAGCAGTCGATTTATGGAGAATGTTATCAAAATGCTGTCCAAGCTTCTACGAGAGTCAGTCAAACGAAAACGATCGGAAATCTGTAGCAGCGAGTAGAAACACAGCTAGTGAAAGGCAGCCCTAACCTAGATCGCAATGGTTGACGTCTTCTTTCGAACTAGGCATTATGGCCAGATTTATTACATCCTGATTACTTCCTATGGTTATCTGAAAAATGTGGTTGATGTGAATAGTCCACACAAGATTGCTGAGCTGAAAACGAACATCACAACAGCCATTTCTAACATGAATACTGCCATGCTTGGCAGAGTCTCACGAAATCTGGTAAAAGGATCACGCTTTTATATTCGCGAAAGAGGATGTCATTTCGGACATTTATTTTAACAGCTAAAGTTTGTCTGCTAAAGATAAAAGCCAACATTTCAATTAATATCTGTGATAAGTAAGCCGGGGGAAGGTGAATAATATTAAGTTGTTACCGCAAAAAAATTTTTTAAATCGGTTTTCGCTCATTTCCACTAGACGACGATATTTGTTCTTTAGTTATTTCCGATTCCATCGATTTCGGTGGCGATCAACGGGAAGGAAAAAATTTTCCTGCAAGCAGTAGCATACAGCTTGGTGAGTAAAATCCCTACCATCCAAGACACGATAAAAGTCATTCTGATCTACAAATTTGAATAACGATTGCAAAAATGTAAGTTTTTGGTTGGTGGAGGTGTTAAGTAAAGGCCATTGAATGAAGATATAGCCTCACTGATCGGCCATTAGCAACATTATAGACCGGCGTCCAAGGGTAAGGTGGATTGATGAAGGCATTGATAACTTCATGTTCTATCAAACTTAATATTGATCTTTCATTTTGAAAATTCTTAAAATTATTGCTCTTGGTCAATCATATTTTTTAAAATAAAATTTAATTTTTTTCACTTACAATTTTTTTAATTGTCAATTTGGCTTGAATTTATCCACTTCCCCCGGCTTACCTTACTATACTTTCATTTAATACTCAAACTGGTACTTTTACGGGCATCTAAACTTTGATGTGTGTGACTTTACACTCACCATGTATTATTAGAGATTGTTATTCAATTTTCAAAAATATTTAGCGGTTATTCATTCCATCACCTTGACAAAGTGGTGACTTTATTCATCAATAAAAATGTATTTCAAAGCCTCTGTCACAACTAAATGCTAGCAGAGTATTAAAACTTTAGTGTACAGGAGGATAAGGCGTGAGACACACAATTGAAAGAAAAACAATCAATTTTAATCGTTGAAAAAAAAGGAGTTATGCCCAACGGATGTCGAGCATAACTTAATAAATTAACTTTACAAGATTGTTGAAAATAGCCACCGACATATTCAAGACTATAAAACTGATTACAATAGTCTATTATTAATTTTAACCAGTTTAAACAGAAGTTCTTCTTTAATTGAAGAATCCACTTCATATACTTCCGGATTAGGTGCTAATGTGGATCCCGATCTGAGGAGGCTTCAAATCGTTGAATCCGAATTAAACTTCTTCCTTATTGCCCTAATCCAAGGAGTGTTCCGATTCTTGAGCCTCAACGTAAAGCACAGCTGGGCTAGGCTGAGGCTGAACGATCAATTTTCCTGTTTCAGGTGCGTTAGTGAGGATAGTAGAGTATGCCGCCTTCTTCCAATGGCTATCGTGGAAGGTTGCTAGTAGAAGGAAAAAATTAATAAACATAGAATTAATTATCTAGCAATTCATCTTAATAAAGTCACAGAATCCATACACATTCACACAATAAAAATTGTAACGTAAGAGTCTGAAAATTCACTACCAAAAGTATTTACGCGGCCTACCAAGCGCGGTAGCACGACCAGGGCCCTGTCAATACTACGAGACGCTAAAGGCACGCATATCTTGCTAAAAGACTCCTTCTTCTCGGGAGAGTCTGAAGATTGCAATTGCTGCTGGTTTGTATTCGCCTTGCTATCCCCGCAAACCTCTACTAATCCACTCTCAGCTGGGCTAGTGGTCCCCTGTCGAATGGCGTCGTTTCTGATGTCTGTCAAGGCGAAATCATCCAAATTGACTCTTGATATGTTCTCTAATAACTTAGCTTCGGATTCAGCTTTCTCCGTTTCTAGGAAGCTCGCTTCACCGGATGTCGAGTAAGATTTCCCGTCGCTTTTGTCCGGAGAATTTATATCCGCGAGGATTCCCGATAAAATTGGAACTCGGGGTCTAGAGTCTTTATTACCACACCGTTCGGGAATGAATTTAGGTCTTTCTCGCTCACTGCGAAAAAATACTCGTGTATGAAAGTCAACTCGGTCTCGAACTCCCGACTTTACGTGAATCGTCCCACACGTTGTCGCCGAAGAGCACTTATATTTAACCTTACCGGCTTGGCCAGCTTTACTTCTCCTTTCAGGAAAACTCGTTAATTTCCAGTCACTGTTCCATTCCGGCTTTCCACTCTTCGTTCCGAGTTTGGTCCTTTCGGTCGACGTATCACCACCATACTCTTTCACGGCGAGTTTCCTCTCCTTCAACCTCCATGAGCCGTTCCATCCTCTCGCGTTCGAGTATTTTTCCTTCCCCCGTCTTCTTTCCAAATTCCTCTCCACGAGAACTTCCCTTTTCTTTTTCTCCAATGAGGGAGCGACCCAATCTCTCTTCTTCCGACCTACCCTATTTCCTTTCCAAGGGGTCGACTTTTTCTTCACCTTCTCTCTCTCTATTTCTTCTGTCTCCTTCCCATTGGGTCGTTGTTCTGACGTAATTAAATTCGGAGAATTCCCTTTTATCTTCATTGTCACCTCGTTCACATCCTCCAATTTCTGCCGAAACCGAGGTGACAGCCTCCATGTTTCATATACAGTATCTATTATAGCTTA
Source organism: Rhysida immarginata (assembly GCA_023313115.1). Taxonomy (NCBI): domain Eukaryota; kingdom Metazoa; phylum Arthropoda; class Chilopoda; order Scolopendromorpha; family Scolopendridae; genus Rhysida; species Rhysida immarginata. The sequence goes on along the minus strand of JAHWFO010076042.1, from coordinate 2,451,182 downwards.
GTCCAATACTTTAGTTTAAGGTTTGGTTTCCAAAAGCTAATTTTAAGAATGGCAGAGTGCAGTAGGGAGGAAAAAATGGATTGGGTCCTCAGCGTGTGGAAGAAATTAAAATGCAACTTCTAAAGCCTATGCAGAGCGTTATCCAGAGAGACGCCATCCTTCAACCATAGTGCTTTATCGCATATTGCAACGATTCCTTGAAACTGGAAGTCTTGAAAACCGACCAAAAACAGGAAGACAACCAACGGCAACAGATGAACTTATAGGTACTGTTGTTTTGGCATCAATAGCCAGCAATCCTCACTGAATCAGTGAAGTTGCAGGCCACAGTCCAAGAAGCGTTCTATGAATACTACATGAGCATTCTTTTCATCCATATCATGTCCGTCTTCACCAAGCTTTGGATGGAACGCAGATTTCCAAAGCCGGATGAACCTTGCAACTGGTCGCTGATTCATCAGGATGCGAACATGAGATTCGTCTCTCACATCTTAAAAACAGATGAGGTACAATTTTCTAGAGATGGTGTTGTAAACCTGCATAACTCGCACTATTTGATGTCACTTAGAAAATTGTGTTTGTTGAGCTCAGAAATTCACGGCATGACAAGAAAAATTAATAATTTTTGGAGAGGATACGTACAAGCGCTTTCCAAGGCGGGATTTAGTCCCGACGCATCGTGCAACAGTGCAAGACGGAAGGAATTTCGTTATAGAAGACTGCTGTTTACTCCATTTTGGCTGTCATACATAATTCGGGCGTTCCCGAAAAGTTCGCCCATGAATAGCTACCTCGGAAGAGACCCCATCTCATCCGTTCACCTGACACAGTCAAAAAAGATCAGAAACATGGTAGCACAGGAAAATCCTCCGACACAAAAGGCCATAGCTCAGAAGGCAGGAACATCTGCGTGAACGGTAAACTGCATAATTAAACGCAACTTAGGCCTGCGAAAACTCCATAAAGCCAGGGTCCATGCTCATAATGATCGTCACATTCGTGAACGCAAAAACAACGCCCGCAAATTCTACGAAGGCTACCTTGCAGGCGAGAAATGACGGTTTGTTGTCACGTTGGATGAAGCGTGGGTTTACCTCACAGTTTGTGTTAAGGGTCGTGCAATTGCCTGTCGTCCAGCAGATGCGAAAGGCCGGACTAATTGGGTGCGCACATGTCGGAAGGCTAAAGTTTTCCGGAAGGCTTCTTATTGGTGTCGGGGTACTGCTCAAAAGGACGGTTGTAACTTCATTGGGTGGAAAAAAACGCTAAGGTGAATGCAAATGACTACCAGGAGAACATTTTGAAACTTCTTTACACGAAGGAGATCCCGGCGTTGTACGGAGACGAGAGCAAGAAAGTTTGTGTTCATCAAGATAAGGCGTCCAGCCATACCGAGCGCTAAATATAGAACTTCATGGCACAAATGGAAGAAGAGACCGGCATTCGGGAAATGCCCTTCTCTGCTATCCCTGTCAAGTCACCTGATGCCTCCCCCATGAACTTTTGTGGTTTTGGCCTTCTCAAAAGGGGTCTCGGAAGGCGTCGCCCAAAATCCTCGCTGCACTTTGGAATGGAACGAAATTCCTCTCGCCGTCCTGCAAAAAATTCTGTTAGTATGGAAATTATGCTACCAAGCTATTGCCAGGAATCAGGGGAAACACTTTGAATATAACCGTTGGTGGAGAAGCGGCTTCACGTGAAGTGACAATCATGCAAAATCGGCTAAGTTAAGGAGAAATGACCCTCCGTACTTTTTATGATTTTCAAGCAAACCTTGGTTTTTCTAATTTACCGAGCTTTTTTGCCTATCGTATTGTAGGTACAATTTTATGCCATTAGTTTCTGTTGTTCTATTAGGCCTCTTACGCACTGTCGACTATTGCCTGCAGCTGTGGTTGCGAACAACCTGAAACAATAGGAAACCGAGACGGGAAACAGAAAGGTAAACAAATAGCCACCACCGTTCGTATCGCTCTCGTTCGTTTTCGCCTTCCTATCGAAGTTCAGCATCGCCCTAACTCCTCTGAAGATGGACGTGGAGGTTGTAGTAGAGCTTACGCATCGGCCCGATTAGCCGATTAACCTGAAAGGGGCCCATCTATATGAAAATAAATTATTATATGGAAACTGAAGATAATGCTCCAAGCATAGGATAATGATATTAACAGATAAAATGGAAGGAAAAATTACACGACCTGGATTCGAACCAGGAACACGAGTATCACACGCTCGTTGCCTCCTCCTATTGGACATCGTGAACATAGTAGAGAAAAGCTGACACTTGGTGTTCATAAAGACTACAAGGTAGTCAAGATAGAGGCTCAAGGATAGGGCGGGCACCAGCTCGCAGATCGGGAATTCTTCCTTTCCAAACAATCAGAAACGTTGATGAGTACACATACGTAAGAAATTATTAAAGGGAAGCTGGAGATAATTCTGCAAGCATAAGGTAATGGTATTTTCAGAAAAAATAGAAGGAAAAATTCCATTTTATGGATTATTATGTTAAGTCGTAATCTCATAATTAATTATACAATTAAGTTTTTTGCATTTTAAATAATATACTAGGTAAACGTACCTTTGGCATCGAATTTAATTCTTTCTATGAAGTGAAACACGCTTAAGTTAAATCTTGAATTTGCAATTACAATTTCTTCCCTGCTGTTTTCAAATTCTCTTATCATCGTTATTATGAAACTCAACTCCCGCCGTGGCAACCTAACCTTGCTTTTTTATTTTGCATTCTCATTTTAAATACTTTAAATTTCAAGTGGATAAGCAGACATCGTAGGGTTTTTTCACAAGAGAAATACATTTGTAACAAGGAAACTTTTTCACTTAATGCAGAATAAGGCGATCCTAAAAGGGTCGTGTCCCTTTTAACCTTAACCTCATGTCGTCTCGGCAATTGCTTGGCCACTTCGCACTAAGTTGTTACACAAAATGAAAACGAGAGCTTCGTTTCCCTTTCGCTCCATTTAATAAAGTACTAAACGACTACCTAAAAACCTCGTTAAATGCCAAAGGTGAAAATAAAAATTATACAAGGTAGTTCAACCCAGCTTTGCAAACGAGAACGGGTAATAAAATCATTTTCAGATATCAATTTTAATATGCTCTGAATGTTAATGAAAATTAAAAATTCTTTCCTTGTTTCATGTTACAGGATAAATAAAAATCCGTCATTAACACTCATGTTAAACTATAATGAAGAACAAACAAATAGACTGCTATCTAATATAGAAATACAAGGCCAACATTTTGTCACCATCTGTACTGCTATTGCCCAACTCTTTTTCTAAATGTTAGCCAACATTTTGCCAACATTTTTTCAATATAGTACCCAACATTTTTTCATCATAGATATTTTAAAATTCGGAGAAAGCTTCTTGGAAATAAAATCAGATTAATTTCTTAAATAATACACAGGTTGTTAATCGTCATTAAGTCTACAAATAAAGGATGAATACTTAAATAGAAGATAAAATATTCAATAGAGTCTGTAATTGTTATTACGAGGGTTATTCAAGAATTTTTGCCTCCAGGTCCGTAACTTTTTTTATTTGTTAACTGATTTTCAAAATTCTTTTTGTATCTGATACCTACACTTGTCCTCTATGTAATGCACTATTCACTTTTCGACATAGTCCCCATCCCTTTCCACACATTGAGCCAACGCGTTACTAGTCAGGTGAACCCGTCGGAGATGAATTCCAGGGTTGCTGTCAACACGAAGATTGAATGGCATCTTTCACCTCCTCGTCAAAACGCAACCCATGTCCCTTAAGGTGCTCTTTCTTCTTTGGGAAGTGGTGAAAGTCGCAAGGTACAAAGTGTTTCATTTTTGAACTGCAGTTTTTTATCTTTGAACCATAGGCGCTACAACGCCACCGACGTGTGGAAATCGTGTGCGGGCGGGCGTTGTCGTGCTGCAGAATAGGGTCCGAAGCTGCCACTGGTGTCGACAACAGTCCCGGAATTCCTCTCCGACGGGTTCACCCGATTATTCACGCGTTGGCGCAATACGTGGAAAGGGATGGGGACTATGTCGAAAAGTGAATAGTGCATTACATAAAGAACAAATGTAAGTATCAGATACAATAAGAATTTTGAAAATCGGTTAATAAATAAAAAAGTTGCGGACCAAGAGGCAAAAATTCTTGAACAACTCTCGTACAATTGCTAAACATTACATTATAGGTCCCAAAATCTATAGGCCAAAAAAGAGTAATTTATTTCTATGTAAACTGCCAGTATGGTATAAGTAAGTAGGAACATCACTCGGGCGATAACCGCAAAATTTGTTCTGAAAAAAAGGAGGCGCTCAACAATACATAGAGATACAGAGAGATTTCACTAGAACAATACCCTACAATGATGGACCAGACACTCCCTTCAGAACATGAAAGCAAAGAAGCCCGTTTGGGAGCATGCTCGTATATCATTGCTGAAGTTCAAACTGTATCAAAAATAATAGAACTTAGTAAATTTGAAATAAGTAAAATTGTTGTCTGCCACATTGTTGATCTTAAGTCTATCTGAAAATTTTCCTTTTTCTATCGTATCCGTAAACTGTCGCTAAAGTTCTGAGAAAATGAAAAGAGACAGGCATCAGTTTCTAGCTCCCAATAGGGCGGGAACTCTATAGAAAAGTGGCGCTGCATGTACAATCGGTCCAAATACGCCTGCAGCGCCGCCCTATCGACAGACAGAAACTTTACTTTCATTTTCAGTTTCAATGAAAAACTTCTATCGCAGGTCACGGTCGGCCCTAGTGCGATCTATGCGGCACCTGGCGCGATCTGTTTTCCTTAGCTTCTCGAAACAATGGAAAATGGCCGAAGCTTGATAGCCATGAATATCTATAGACCATGATTATTATTAGAATTTTAATTTCAAGCACGGTCTGGAATACAATGGTCCGTAACCTTCATTGTTATTCCATTGTTCCGAATTTTGAGGACGGAGGAAAGCAGACATCAACGATTACTGAAGAATAGGTTGCTCGAAGTTGCGAACCGTCAATTTGACATCCGAATAGGCGCCTCATACGCTACGTTGTGCAAATGTCTCCAAACAAATAAATGCCAAGGCCTGTATCAGGCTACCTTGCAGGCAAGCAACTGGACCTCCACGTTTTATTCACCTAAAATCACATGTAGCATTCAAGTGCTTCCGAAACGCATGGTTGAAATAAACCCTTTCAACAAACTTTTGCAATACAGCTTACTATCCAGTAGAGAACAATTACAATACAACTTAGAACACAGGTATCAGTATTTCAAAATTGCGACAGTTTTTTGCCGAAGAAAAATATTATTTCAATCAGGAAATAGAACATACAGAATTACAAAAAATTAAAAAAAATCAAGATTACAAAAATTATAAACAAATAAACAGAATGAAAGTGATTAACAACACTAGTAATAATAAAAGGCCACCACCTTCATGTTTATAAAAACTGCATTGAAAACATAGTTCTGTTGCCGTTGTCCATATAAGGCAGACTTAAAGTCAAACTCGACCATGTTTCCTTCCCTTTTTTATTGAGACTTGATGTCTGTTTAATTACTGACATAATTAATTACTTGACGCCTGTTTAATTACTGACGTTTGTTATAACCCTTAACAGATATTCAAGTCAAATTATAAAAGAATAAAGTCGTTTACTATGCTACATTATGATTTGCAACAACGTAAGTTAGAAATATTTTGTTCATTTTTTAAATTGTACAAGTTTATTAAATTTTGTCATTTCACGGTCTCAATGAAAAATTAATTTTTGCATACTAGAAGGAAGAGAATTCAGAAAAATGGAAAAACTGATTAAATTTCGAATGAAATTTATATTCTTGCCTTTTATTCATTAGAGTAGAAGAAAGATTTTTTGGAGAATGATTTCGAAAAATTTATTCAAAATTAACGTTTCTATCAATTAAGAGCTCAATATATTGAATCAGACTTTCGGTTAAATCAGAATCGATTTTCTAAAGCTATTGCTTTACGGACCCCTAGACGAGAGACGAAATTTTTCATCCATAATGAATCTCTAGGTGGAGACAAAAAAAAAGAAGAAAAAGGGAGGAAAAAAAGAAGAGAAAGAAATTTCGATGTGGCGGGGAAATTTCCCCTGGCGACCATTGACTCGTGGAATTTTTTGTGTAATCCGCTTGTACAACATATAGCTAGTAAAATTTCTTCTAGGAAAAACTCTAAAATGCCATCAGTACCAAACGTTTTCAAGAAAATGCGCGTGAATTAATCTTGAAGAAATTGGACATTTTATTTTAATTCTCAAAAATCCGAGCAATACTGCATCTTATAATTATTTTCAAAATTGAAAGAAATACACACGCTTGTATGAAAGGATTGACGAAATAATGAAAGCATTGTTTTTTCATATTATTTCATCCTTCATTCTAGAATATTTAATTGGTTCGACTTCAAGGACAGAAATAAAAATGAACTGCTGTTCGCTCTATTGAAAAATATTTAAGAAACAGTGCTCCGATCATGTAACCTACATTTTATCAGATCTTAATTTGGAAATATGATATTAGCACGACCCACTGTACCATTATAGCACGAATCGTATTCCATGTATATTCAATTTTTTACCAAGTTGTAAGAATAAGAATACAAACGAAGACGCTCATGCAGCGCTTGATGTACGGTTTTTGCGACACATTGAATTGTCCTAATATTTGTCTAAATAATTTTCTCGGCTTTTTTGACAGCTACTCGATTTCTTCAATTTTGACTCGGAAACAAGACGAAGAACTCCCCCAGATTGTTTTAGAACACTTTCAGTCGTCAGAAGCTTCTCTAACCATATCTTCCCATCAGAAGCATCTACTCCATACACAGATTTTATATGATTTTTTATAATAAAGATTTGATTTTATTTTTATAGAGTTACCATTTTGCTTTAAGCCATTTTGTGGCGAGTGACCAAGTCATGAAATAAATTAAATTGTTTTTTCTTTCTTTCATTTCTTCCAGCAACTCATAATCCAGTTGTTGGTCTGGGGGAGCTACTGGAGCATCAGTAGAACTCATGCCGTCGAGACAACTGTACAGCTAGAGGTGGTATTTTTTGTGTCGTCCTGTAAAATGGAGATTTATGGAGATTGAAGCTCTCAGTAAATTGACGAAATGTTGAGGGCTGTTTAAGGAGGTAACCCACCAAAGAATACAGCTCTTTTCAAATGGATCAAGCGTTTCAGTGAGGGCCAAGAAGACTGTAATGGATGACCGTCGATCTCCTGTGTTGATGAAAACATCGAACGTTCACGGTCTCTTGTGCTTTCCGATCGCAGCTTCATTGCCCCGATTGATTGCTAATGACCTGAATTTGGGAAATCGTCTGTGCACGCGATTCTAACAAAACATTTGGATTTGAGGAAATTACGTCTGCACATTCAACAATTTCTGGCCCGTAATTTGACTATTTCGCTAGATCATTCTCCTTATTCACCAGACTTAGCCCTCTGTCATTTCTTCTTGTTTCCGAAAGACAGAACTACAGTCTTTCCTTGGACTTTATAACTTTTATGCTAGATTTATTCCAGGAAGAGCCAATATACTTGAACCTCTTCATAGGTTACTGGATTAAAACTCTAAATGGCACTGGACTAAAATTCATGAAAAGAGTTTATTGAAGCTAAAACGCAATTACTTTCTAATAAAGTAGTATCACATTATGATCCTGATAAGCCTTTATTAGGAGCTTTAGCATAAAAGCTGCTTATAAGGATGCGCTCTTGGTCTGTACTTTTATCCGGCCGTCCGTCCGCCGTTTGTACGATAACTGAAAACGGATTAACTTTTTCAAATTCTGTTTTCAGAAATATGACCATCAAAGTCTTAGCTCGGCCGTATCAAGTTTTCAGAATTTTTCGTGGACCCCTTCAAGGAAATTGAGCTTCCTCCAGTCGCGCAGCATATTATACAGACTGGACATGACGCTAAACCTGACAACTTCGAAGTTCTCCACCATATCCTGCGATTCCTTATAACAGAACATTCAGTAAGGGCGATTCCTTATAACAGAACATTCAGTAAACGACTTGACAAAATCGCCAGTAGATTTGGACACAGGATCTCCTATAGAAGCTCGCACACCCTCCTGGGGTCGGCCAAGGATAAAATACAACCTGACCAAAGCTCTGGCGTGTACAAATTAAATTGCGGGACGTGTGACTCCTTTTATATCGGGTAGACACGGAGGATGGTTACTACCAGGATCAAAGATCATTTCAGGTACATCCGCAACTATAATCCGGCAGCTTCTGCCTTCGCGCAGCATATTATACAGATTGGACATGACGCTAAACATGACAACTTCGAAGTTCTTCACCGTACCTGCGACTGGAGGAAGCTCAATTTCCTTGAAACTTTAGAGATTTACAAAGAGCAGGGAAGCAAACTCCTTAATGGTGACAAGGGCCCTATGGATCTTAATGGCTGGGATAACCTGCTTAGATACGTGTAATAACAGCTTTTGGGTTCTCTGAGTGGACCCTGGCTTGAGGATTGGCTTCGGTGGCTCAGCAGGTTGCGTGATCGCCTCTGATGTCCGAGTACGCGGGTTCGATCCCGGCCGAGGACGACGAGGATTTTTCAGGGGGAAATCCTGAGATCACGCACTTCCTTCGGAAGGGAAGTAAAGCCGTTGGACCCGTGTAGTCGTTTGCCGGCTGCACGTTAAAGAACCCTTGCGAGGCAAAATATGCGGCTCCTATAACGCCGTCCTGAAATGACCTTAGCAGTTGAAAAGGACGTTAATACCAAACAAACCAACCAACCAACCAGGCTTGAGGCTCTTTGTTTCGACCTTTTTTTTGGCTTTTACCGGATTGGTCCTTCTCTCTGACTTATTTGCCCCCCCCCCCGCGCTCGTTTATTGGCTACTTCACCCTATTTTTATTTTTATTTATTCTTTGGTGTACTTGTGTCCTGCTCGCAATTGATTCAAATTTATTCTGTATTTATTTCTAAAATTGTTTCAAATTTATGCTGTATTCTTGGCTGTAATTTACCTGATTGGCTTTGCGAAAATGTTTATCCACTTGTAAAGGAACCTGATTAGTCCCTATTATATATAAATAGCCCTAAGGCACACTGTAACATTCAGTGTATTTCATTTGGAGTTTATTCTGGTTAGATGAGCTTTGTGAAAGCGCTGCTTTCGTCCCATCCTAACAAATGTACACTTCACTGTTCGATTGTCTGTAACATTCAGTCTTGTTGAAAAAAAAATGGACGCGTAGCGTCCGAAATACGTATCCAGGCATAATAAATATTTTGTTGTGGAAAAGCGGTTTTGGCTCATTGTGTTACCATTGATGTTACTTATCCACAGTTAAGGTAATTTGTTTTTTTATTTTGTTATATGCTCCCTTCTTATTTCTGAAAACGAAATGACTTGTAAAGCGCATGTGCATAAACGACATTGTTAACCTGTGTCTGCGTGTCTAATTTCGTATACGAATATTGCACAGAGCGCCATTCCATGCTGGTGGTGACCTTTTGAACTAATTTTTTTTGGTGGGCATGAACTTCCCATGCCCTCTTGTATAATATTACCAAGTATTATAGCTTTTGGTCCAGTAGTTTTTTTTTTATGGCCATGTCAAAATGGAACTTTAATTATAAAGACCTTGTATATAAAATCAGCGACGGTGGACTGTCACAACAAAGAAAAAAATCTAACAATGGGTTATTACCTGATTATACAATCGGGTGGGTTCGCTTCTAATAATCTATCTTCTTCTATCTTCTTCTTCTTCTATCTATCTTCTTTCTTCTTCTATCTATCTTCTTTCTTCTTCTTCTATCTTCTATCTTCTTCTATATATATAAAGAAGGATGTTTGTTTGTTTGTTTGTGGGTTTGTTTGTTTTTTATAAAAATCTACAGTTTTATTCCGATCTTGATAAAATTTCGCATACATGACCTTCAAAGCATGAGGAAGGTCACTGTCTACCTCAGATTTCGAAAAAATAATAATTATTTATAAAAAATCGATATTCATGGTTATGGCAGGGCATATTAATGAGAAATATCTCATGACCAACAATGCAAGACAAAGATTTTGCAACAATAAGTATCAACTATGGTATCAACACGCAATGCACCAACACTATGCAAGGATCAACAAAATATGTCTCATGACCAACAATGCAAGGCAAAGTTTGTGCAATATAGAATTCAATGCATAGAATTCCTGTTATTCAGGCTTTTCTTATTAGCTCGTGGTGTCTTGTGATTATTATCGGCCTCGGTGGCTCAGCGGTTTGCGTGATCGCCTCTGATGCCCGAGTACGCGGGTTCGATCCCGGCCGAGGACGACGAGGATTTTTCAGGGGGAAATCCTGAGATCACGCACTTCCTTCGGAAGGGAAGTAAAGCCGTTGGTCCCGTGTAGTCGTTTGCCGGCTGCACGTTAAAGAACCCTTGCGAGGCAAAATTTGCGGCCCCTATAACGCCGTCCTGAAATGACCATAGCAGTTGAAAAGGACGTTAATACCAAACAACCAAACCAACCAAGCCATCTTGTGATTATTGATTGTTGTGAGAATTCTGTATTCTTTTCTTGTTTGCAGTGAAATAAATAACATGTATTTAGTCTTATTCCTTCCTTCCTGAATGATTTAATACATAACACTACCTCCTCTAAAATTTTGTGACAGTGTTTCAGACTCACTCTGTATATTCAGTATATTTGAATGTTCGAATATTTCCTCAAGGATTATATACATACTGCCTCTATAAAGAGGTATATCTATAGTGCCCGGAACGAAAGAAAAAGGAAACTGGCGCATGTGTAAATGAATAAAACTCGTTCAACCAATTAGAAACAGACAGGAATCAAGGCATTACTTACTACTGATGCCAGGTGTAAGTAATACATCGTTTCCAGTCCGTTTCTGATTGGTTGAACGAGATTTATTCATTTACACATGCGCCAGTTTCCTTTTTCTTTCGTGCCGGGCACCATAATTCAACGAACCCAGCAAAGGTGTTAAAGTTCCAAGGTGGTTTATATCAATTTATTATTCCACGCTGGCCTTAAAGTGAATTGATTTATTCGGAAGAGATTGCATATTGAGTTCCCTTCTTCCTTCTTATAAATGTGTTGCACAATCCAAGATTATAAATCTCACAACTAAGATAAGGATCTATTATAATGACTTTTGTCTTTTTCACTATGAACTTACCTGTGTCATTCTTGCGTGTAAATTTTCAGTGTAAGCAATTGAAGCCTACGGGCGCTTGTCAATTATTAGGTGAACACTCATTATTTTTTGGGCATCAGAATATTATTCATTATCGCTATTTAGTTGAAACTCTTAATTAACTCCTCATATTACATTTAGTTGGTATTGTTTATAATAATGAATTCTTGTACAAGAGCTTCTGTCTTATAGGATAACTAATTATAAAAACCACTGCCTGGTTAGCCAGCGCAACTCAAGTAATTAGGCATTACTTTAACATTGTATTTCACAGTTGGTTGTATTTCACTGCGCAACCTTATATTTGTGAAACGTTTAGGCTACTGGTTATTTACTGTTAAATATAATGATTTAGTTTGCAGTATAATTTTTTATTATTAATAATAGCTTAACCTGCTCTTTTGCAAGTCAGGCTTAGAAAGTTCAACTTCGTTTTAACCTGATAGGTATACACCAACATTTCATTGGCCTTAACCTCCAATGATAAATCTCTTACGCCCGTATTCAGTACGTTTTAAACTCGGCTTTAAACGTGTCATATTCACCACGCGGTTAAGTCAACTTAAACGACGCTGAGTTTAAGTTGCCCTCTACGGCCACTTAAGTCGATCTTAGACTGAAGTGCATGCGCAATGTATCTTCAGCAACTCCGGGCAAAGAAAAACAACATGGAGGACAATATGCAGTCTTCGTACTTTGAAGACGTTTTGTTTCTAAACAAATTCATTAGTCACAAACAGATTCATTCGTCGATGATATTTGCGAAATTTTCCACACATGAATTGTTGGGCGGACCCCGATGATCATGTGACTTTTGAGTGCCTTGGCCTGTCTCTCGTTGGCCTTGCTAAAGAGCGAGTTAAGCAGCTGTTGGTGACCTATGACCCGTATATGACCTGACGTCAAGGTCACATTTCATTCCAAGCATGGCCATAACGACTAAACAACAGCGCGCTTGCTGGTCTCCTTCACGAACGTTTCGTGCGATAACCGATAGTGCTTTCGAAAATCAACCTCGTCAAGTTGTACAAGGTAGATAATCTTTTTTTCTTATTAGATTCATCGTTTGCTACGAATGAATTTGTTTAGAAACAAAACTTCTTCCAAAGTAAAATGAGACTGCATATCGTCCTCCATGTTGTTTTTCTTTGGCTGGAGTGGCTGGAGATAAACTGCGCATGCGCATCGGTCTAAGTTTAAACTCGTTTTAAAACTTTGTGAATACGGGCGTTATTGTACTTTAAAGGATCAAAATGCAATCTTGTTTTATTCCTGTCTAGCGAAGCAGATATTTTCATGAGAAGGACGAGCTAGAGAATGAAGAAAAGCATTTCTTAAGATGAAAATAAGGCAACTTGAAATTTGGAAGAGAAAAATTAAAACAGATGACAAACCTCTCACAACGAAATGCTTTCATCAGGCGTAACCACCGAGAGAGAAGGCTTCTGCGATGAAAAGTAATACATTGTTACATCATCATAATGTAACAATGTATTACGTTTCATCGCAGAGGCCCTCTCTCTCTGGTTACGCATCAGGTGGGATTGCTCGGGATTGCTCGGAAAAAAGAGCATTAACGAACAAATCTATACAGGGTGTTTATGAATTCCATTGCCAGAATGGAGAGGTGGTAGGGAAGGTCAAAACTAACAACTATTTTGAATACCATTTTTCTCAGAAAAACGTTGTAAACGACATAAAAAGTAGAGCCCACGATTTTTGACGGGTAATAAAAGCACACGGGTATACGGATCCCATGTACAGTCGGGTGCATAAAGGATTTTACCTAAGTCAAAATTGTTCGGCTTCCTTACAATACTTCAATCCAATGAGATTATTTTTTCCAGGTATCTAGTCGAGCACGCTTACTACGGAACGATTCAATTAAGTTTTCGCTTAGCATCGGGGGTAGGCAAGTTTTATGTCACGGGCTCAACTACGTTGACAAAAAGATTATTTTGGCTGTTCTGATGAGAATCTTTCTTTTATTAAGAATAAACTAATCTATTTGGTTAATAATGTAACATAAATGGTGCACATTATCGATATAATTATATGCGTGATCAAGAGATAAGCTGATGTAGCGCTCCTTTTGGTGTGATGCGGAAATGATTTAAGGTGTAAACAGGGAATAGGGAGTGCCGTCTCCCTATTCCGTGGGTGTAAGTGGAAGCTATTTTCTTTTGACTGCTCGAAAGTTTACAAGTTTCATTTTTTGTGTGTATATAAAATAATCAACGGCAATTATGCCATAACCATCCGAAATTTTTTTTAAAATTTATTATTTAACTAGATGGATCCCGTCAAAATTTGACGGAGAACAACCCATCTTATTATTAATCTCCATCTCTTTAATTAAAAAATAATAAAATAAAAAATTGTCAGAGCAACAAATAGAATAATCATTATGCACAAAAAATAGAATAATCAGAGCTCAAATATCTCATTATGTTCAAAGAATAAGAAATTAGTTAATATATAAAATCAAAATAGCTTTAAATTAAATTTCTCTGAAAGTATTAAACTGAGACATAAAGTGTCAGCGGATAAAATGATCAGTTTTTAAAGCTCTTTCTAACGATATAACATTTAACATAACATTTTTAGAGTTTTTCAGTAGTCACAAAGAAACTTCATAAAATGATCAAGGCAGGATTTTCTTTCTGCAAATCTTCAGTTTATTTAATTCAAAACAATGATTGAATATTGTCTCATTACAACATTCCTTGGCTTCTGATGGATTGTCGTAACTTTCTTTGTTGGCTTCAGATGCGCATGCGGAGAAGTGCCAATTTCGCTCTTACAGAAAATGCGTAGGATTATACATTTTAATAGTAGAGAATATTAAATGATTTGAACAAAATAGGATTTTTGTAACGGTGATATGAATTAGTGTATATTTTATTAAAAACTAAAATATAGAATAAAGCATAACATGACAATTAACATGAAAAGTTTTTTAAACCCTCAAATAAACAGATCAAATTGCACATTTGGATGAAAAAACTTTAATCTGTTTATGGTGTTCTTTACATCCACTGTTTAAAATTTAAACGAAATCAAAAACGCGATAATGAACAAAAAAAAATGTCTATCCATATCGGATTCGAACTCTGCCATTCGAGGAAGTAGGCAGAGACTTTAACGATATTGCTGTTAGCCGCTATCGCTTATTATTGTCAGGAGGGAGCAGGCGACGACCACATCCCAAGCGTATACCTGCTACCCTATTTTCATTCAGAAGGGACAGGTCCATTCTAATCTGCCTTGACTCTCAGTAGAAGTACCTGATTTTGCAACCGAACAACATCCAGAAAGCTCAGCTCCTACGGAGCAGGTTAAAACCTTTTCGCACCCGACTGTATCTGTAACTTAAGGATCCGTGTTCTTAATACACGTGTAAATATGAATGACGGTACCCGTGTATCCGTGTAGACGGGTACCGTCATACGTGTATTTTATTCGTTCAAGACATTCAAGCTAAAATCACGTTGCAAACGATATGTTTGTTTTCTGAAAAACAGGAGTTTAATAAAACTATAAACTTTTATATAAAAAACTTTTATAAATATATATATATATTTTAAACAGTTATCCTATAAATTATTTTCTGTTTTAAGTTAACTTTGTACATTAAAACATTGCTTTTTTGAGCAAATTTGATATGATGATTTTTCCATTTTTTTTACTGTTGATTGAACTGTAGGAATTTTCATGTAGGTTAATTTACTTATCGCAGTCAATCCTAGGCCGTTTTTTATGAAACTCAATAATTTATTCCCTCTTTTGAATGCTATAATGGCATTCTGTTAAATAATTTTTAAATGAAACCATGCAGTTATTTATTTATTTATTTATTTATTTATTGCAAGCAACAAGCTTAGAAATGCCCAATGACAGCTTACAGGAAAACAAATACAAGAACAAAAATTGAAACATTAAAACAAATGTTGAAACAAAAATTTTACAATAAGCATCAGTAATAACAAAAAGAGTTTAGATGTTCATAAATTATAACTTTAAATTCAGTATAATTTAAAAAGTTAATATCAATTAAATTTGAGAATATATTGCCTAATTTACATAATCGATTGAAAGGGAGATTGTTTGTAATAAATTTCTTAGTCAGTGGTAAATAAAATGTATCAGTGTTTCTTGAGTTTAGTTTGGGAATGCATAGTTTTATGAAATTGAGAAATATAACAGAATAGGTTATATGATTATATAATTTGAATAAGCAGCAGGCGTCGAGATAAATACGTCTGTTAAGCAGCGATTCACAACGAAAGTGATCTCTGAGGTAAGAGTTTGTAGTATAAAATTTTCATTAAAGAATTTATGATTTGATAAGTGAAGAAGGGAGCGTAGAAAATCTGTTTGAACTTTCTCAAATTGCCACTGTAACGTAACATTGTACGGAGACCAGATGGTCGAAGCATACTCTAAGCCAGGTCTTACTAGGGAGTGCAATAAGAAAACAGAAAATTCTGTGCTATTGAAACGTGTAGAGTTTCGAACAATGAAATAAGAGATCCCATAGGTTGGTGAAAGATAGGTTGTGCTTAAAAAAGAGCCCTAGATCCCTTGTGGTAGTTTGTTTATCAAGAAGCATTAAGGGTGTACGAGAAGCTATGAAGAGAATGTTTCAGTGGGTAAGTGACCGAGTGACACTTTTCATTAGTATACATTTTATTTTAGATACACCAAGAGCTAATAGAGTATAGATCTAGTTGCAAATCAAAGCAGTTAAGAGGGATAGGAATAATTTTGCCCACTTTGATGTCATCTGCGAACAAAAACAAAGAGGATGATTTTACTACATCTTGTATGTCATTAATGAACAGGAGAAATAATAATGATCCTAAGATTGAACCCTGGGGCACTCCTGAGGGGGATATGAAGCTTTTGGAGGTAGTGCCATTTATGACAATATAATTTGTTCGATCAGTAAGGTATGAACATAACCATTTGACAAGCGAGTGATGCAGTCCAAATTGTAAAAGTTTTTTAATAAGGAGAAAATGGTCCACCTTGTCAAACGCCTTCTCAAAATCGATGTATATTAGGTCAACTTGACAGTTTTGGGCAATCCCATCACCAATGAGATGTATACAATCCATGAGATTCCATTGAGTTGATCTACCGTTCATGAAGCCATACTAGTAGGGAGAAATATGGGGCGAGACAGTGGGATAGATTCTTTGATAGACTGCATATTCAAAAATGTTTGTTGGAAAACAAAGTATAGAAATGGGGCGGTAATTTTTGATATTGTTTGAATCACCTTTGTTTTTGTACAAAGGAACCATTTTGGCATTTTTCCATAATTGAGGAAAAGTGCTGGTTTTGATTGAAAAAAAAATTGAAGATGTGTTTTAGAGGACAGATGAGAAAAGCACTGCAGGCTTTGTAGACGTAAGAGGGAATGCCATCGGAACCGATGGATTGTGTTATAATATGAGATGTATTCTGTTGTTTTTACTTTCGGAGCCGTGATAAAATTTTGTGAATTGACATTCAATTTCTTCAGTTCTTAATGAAAGTGTATGATATATGATCAGCAATTGGTTAGTAGAAAACACCCCACTGAGTTTAAATGGTGTATTCCTCTTATGCAAATATAAATTTACAAAATTCTACATGAGATCGTGGTAGAATTTTAAGTACATTTATCAATCGATTTACCAAATTATTTTACAACTTATGATTTTAGAAAATAAGACTTATTACTGTGGTCATTCGATTGTTATAATTAGCAATTGTACATAGTATAAGTGTATTGTTTTTTCTTTGAATATTATTTTTATTGTGTTTTTCTTTTTGATATCTGATTCAACAATTTAAACGCTTGAGTTTCCGTGGAACTGAAATACACGGGTACCCGTGTACACGTGTAGCTACACGGTACACTGATACACGGGTACACGTGATGCTGTAAATACACGGGTCAATACACGGGTGCACATGTAGCTACACGGGCGTATTAAATACATGTGCACCCGTGTATTTTGGTACACATGAAATAGGGAGCTCTAATAAAAAGGTGTAAAGATCCCAACCAATCCCTGTGAATGCTGCACTGCACGGCACTCGCATAGCTGCACGCGAAGCAGGAAATTAGCAACGAAAGCACTAATTGGTGAATCAGAACGCACAGGTGATCACATTCCTCATTGATGGTGACCAGGCAGAGTCCGTGAAGTACGTACAAGCAGAAGCACCACACCTGCAAACATCTCAATATGAATGAGTTCACGTATGGAGAGATGGCAGACATGCATTTGTTGTACGGCCAGGCTCATGGAAATGCACGAGAAGCTGCAAGGCTCTACCGCATGAAGTTCTCTCGTAGACGACATCCTTGTCGTGCAACATTTGTGGCGACTGATCGGCGCTTACGGGAAACGGGACAATTTCTACCCGGGAGGCATGGCGCTGGCTCTCCAAGGATTATGAGAACACGATATGTCGAAGAGGACGTGCTGCAAAGATTTGCAGATAACCCGTCCACAAGCACCCGTGCAGTTGTACATGGTATGGGCATCAATTACACAACTGTATGGAACATTATGCACATGAACATCATGCCAGGTGCACATAACTCATTTCTATTCTAGCTCAATGGCGCGAGAGATTACTCGACGAAGAAAAAGGAAGCTGCTGCTGCACTTGAAAATGCTGATGCTGAACGAAGTCAGTTTTTTAAGTTTAAATTGTGCGCCAAAATGTCGAAAGAAATCTTAAATGAATAATTAAAAAACTGTCCTTCCATAACGTATTTTTATATTAAATGCGTAATAAATGATAACTGTGTATACAGGTTGAATAATTAAATAATATTTGATTATTATTTAATTCAGACAATAATATTAACAATTTGTACTTAGATTTGTTCAATGTTTGTGATTTTTGTTATTATTATTATTATTATTATTATTATTATTATTATTATTATGGAAGAACACAGGATGTAAGAAGCTTCATGAAAAGAGTTTCCTTTATATATCAAATGTTATAACTTTGTTTTAAAAATTGTATAATATACAATTAGCATTTATTACATACAAGCCCAGAAAAGGCTTCGGATTTTGGGGTTCGAATTTGGCCTTTGGAAAATTATTATATGAAAGAACTGAAATTTTATCTTTGTGAAGTTAATAATTGTCGTGGTCGCAGAGTTATTTTATTTGAAAAGAAAGATAAAGGGCTAGACTTATTTAACAAACTTTTTCCCCTTTATTCTTTTTTTATTAGTATTCTAATACATTGGCGATTTGATTTCATTACTTAGCAACAACAATGAATGTGGAAATGCTATTAACTACAATGCTATTGAATAATGTTTAATCCAACATTCTCTCCCATTAACTTATTCAACATATTACTGATAAGCTTAATTGATTAATAGTTTTGATAAGACGTTCATGTTCGTTTTTCTTCAAACGTTTTGTCATCAAATCCGCCTTACTCTCGCTGGAGGGTACGAATCCTATTGTGACTATCTTCTGCTCCATCAGCTCTCTCGATAACGAATATCGATGTGCCTTGATCGAGTATTTTCTTTCTTAGTCTTGCAAAAATCTATCGCCGAACGGTTGTCACATTTGATGATCATCGGTCGACGGCTTACGTTATGAAGATGCAGTCCTACCAATATTTTCGTAATCCACATTACCTCTCTCACGGCTTGTGAAAGGGCGACGTACTCACTTTCCATAGTAGAGAGTGAAACACATTTTTGCCTGGAAGCTTGCCAAATTACAGGTGTTTTTCCTACAGTGATGATTGTCCCACTATAGGAATGTCGATCAATCAAGTTTCCGGCCCAATCAGCATCCGTGTAAGTCATCAGTTCCGATTCTTTTGCTTCATACCACAGTATTTTATTCTGAGTAGTATTCAGATATCTCATCATATGCTTCAAACATTGACTATGTGTCTTACTTGGATTCACAACAAATTTTGCCAGCTGGATTACTGATACCAATAAATCTGGTCTTGTCCTTGTAGCTAGGTACAGCAGACTTCCAATTATTTCATGATAGTGATGTTGAAAGTAATCACCACTATCATTCGTTGGGTCTTCTTTTATCAGCTTTACCTCTGGATCAACTGGTACACTTGCGATTCTAGCATCTGTAAAGTGGTATTTGCTTAGCAACCGATTAATGAAATTATTTTGATGAATTCCCATGTTTCCGTTGTCATCCTTGACCATTTGAATATTCAGTATGTACGTGATCTCCCCCAAATCTCTTAATTCATATCTTGAAGAGATTTTCTGAACGACTTCTTCAATATCTCTTTGGCTTTCCCAAAAATGACTATATCGTTCCATAAATTAGTACGATGATTCTTTGTTTATACTGATACACACAATAACTTCCGGATAGACTTCTAAAATGAAGTTCTTTCAGTGTTTTGTCAAGCTCAGTATACCACTGGAATCCGGCTTGTTTGAGGCCATATAGAGATTTGCCCAGTCGTAATACATGATCTTCTTTTCCGACTTCATCCCATCCGAGGGGTTGTGTCATGTACAACCCTAGCGTCAATGAACTTCGGACACCTACAGAATTTTGGATAAGTACAACGAAACTAATAGTAAACAAATGAAAATTACTTTATTGAGTGCACAGAGCTTTAGTACAACATTATAACATTACAACATATAGCATTATAACATAAAAAAACGAGAAAATTAAATAAGCGACCTTTTGTAATGTTCCGTTTTCAACACGTTGCAATGAACTTCGCACACCGTACCGTTTATTGCACATTACCACTGAGTGGCGTCACCTTTCCGACGAATGACGCTCCGAAGTCGTTGAGGCATGCTGGACACTAACTTCTGCGTTGTTTCTACTGGAATTTTGTCCCACTCTTCGGAAATACACGCCCGCAACTGCTGCAGTGTTCGAGGCTTCCGGTGTCTGACTTTTCGCTTTAAAATGCGCCATACATTTTCAATGGGTGACAGATCTGGACTGCAGGCAGGCCAGTCAAGCACCCTGAAACGCTGCTATTGTAGCCAAGCCTTGGTGTTCCGAGCAGCATGAGGCTTCGCGTTGTCCTGCTGAAAAATGCTTGGTTTTCTATTGAACAACTTTTGGCGGGATGGACGCAGATGCTGTTGAAGAATGTTTATAAAGGCAGCAGAGTTAATAGTGCCCTCGCAAAAGTGAAGCGATCCTGTCCTGGCTGCACTCATGCAGCCCCACACCATCAGCGATGCAGGCTTCTGAACTTTCCTCTGGTAACAGACGGGATGATTACTTTCGTGCTTGGTCCTTAGCACCTTGCGACCGTTGTTGCCATACATTACTGCAAAGGTGGACTCGTCGGACCACAGAACCTATTCCACTGAGCAAGGGTCCACTTTAGATGGGTTCTGGCCCATGCTACCCGGCGACGTTTAGCTACAGTGCTCATAAATGGCTTCCTCTTTGTAGCGTATAAGTAATAGTTGCATCTTCTGAAGTAACGGCGGACTGTGCTTTCGAATATGGGTATATGAAAATATTCTCGAGCCCAAACAGTCATTTCACTTATGGGAGCATGCCTGTTTTTCACAATGTAACGTCGAAATACTCGTAGGTCCCTAACATTCAATAATCGCTGCTTGCCTGGTGCAGTCCCTGGTTTTGTTTTCCCGATTTCTCTGAAACGCTTGATGATCCCATTAACTGTAGAGATTGGAACTGATAATTCATGGGCAATAGCTCGCTGAGATTTGTTATTCTGGAACTGCTGTATAATTTTTTGCCATATACACGTTTCTACTGGCTTACCACGTCCCATGGTTCAAAACAACACGAATACTGTGCTCTGTCGCGTGGACGGTGCTTTTAAAGCCTGATGCAAAGCATTCTGGGCGTTTCTACAGCCCTCAGGGAAGTTCTATATGCTGGCGACCCCTTGTGTGCGAAGTTCTTTGAAACCTGTTGACAACGCAATTTTACATAAATTTGAATAAATTATTTCATACCATTAAATCGATTCTAAATCGATGTTGATATTGTTACATATACTCAGCAAATCTATGTTCATTAGCCTGCAATCCTCTGTATGCACTTTTCACTGTGTTTTTAGCCAAATTACTTGGTGTCCGAAGTTTATTGACGCTAGGTTTGTAAATAGTTTCTTTAAGTTCCCCATAAAGATACGCGTTTACGATGTCCAAATATCTGGTTTCCCAACGAAACATTGCGGCAATTGCTAGCATTGTTCTAATAAGTGAAAAATCTACCACTGGTGAATAAGTTTCTTCGTATTCCGTTCCTTTTTTCTGGGAACACCCTCGAGCCACAAGTCGAGCCTTATAACGAAGAATATTTCCCTCTGGGTCCGTTTTCACTGTGAATACCCATTTGCATGTAATATTATGTTGATTAGGTGGCAGTTTTGTCAATCGCCATGTGCCTCGGCCCTTCAGAGCTGTAATTTCCTTTTCCATGGCCTGTTCCCATTTTTCAGCTTGGGCGGAATTTCTTTTCAGGGATGACCAATTCTGTAAGATTAATTTCAGGATTAAGCTTTTGGTTTTTTGGTTTTCCCGCTCTTCCCCAAGGATTGGGATTCCATTTTTTTCGGTAAATTTCTTATTTTAGGACTGCTGGGAAGTTGAATTTCATCATTGGGATTCTCCCTGTCATCTTGGTGATTGTTATCATAATGCGGTCCCTTTTCTTGAGGCACCAGATTTAGATCTTCCGATTCGGTATTGTTTCCATCTTCGTCAGTATCTTCAGTTCTCTCAAGAGTAATTTGCAAGCGATCAATGCCATCGTTCTTTTCTGATCGGAAGAAATATAAGTCTTCATTATAGCGTACGTGTTTGGACTCTATCACTTGAGTAGTTCCAGGTATCCATAACCTATACCCCCTGGTGCTGAATGCGTATCCGACCATCACACATCGTTTAGCGTTAGGATCCAACTTGGACAATTTCTGCTTAGGTATGTTAACGAACGTGTGCGACGTTCGGTTTAAAGCCACTCTACTTTTCTTGGGGTACCATTCCTTGAATCGCACGATGCGGTGTTCTGTTCTTAACATAAGTAGCGGCCATGACCGTCTCGGCCCAAAGATGCTTTGGCAAACTAGCTGCAATAAGATTTGTTCTTACTAACTGCATAATAGTGTAGTTAAATCTCTCGGATATTCCATTCATTTGAGGAGAGTAAACATTAGTCAATTCGTGAATTATACCGAGTTTTTCACATAACTTATTTACCGTCTGGTTGCAAAATTCCAGGCCGTTATCAGACCATAGTCTCTTCAGGCGTTCTCCGGTTTGGCGCTCAACCAGGCTAATATACTTCTTTAGGTAATGAGAAACTTCATCCTTACTCTTCAGTATAGACACTGTTGCTCTTCTTGAAAAATCATCAATGAACGAAAGGAAATACTTTCCTCCACCAGTTGAATTCACGGGACTTGGTCCCCAAATATCTGTATGAACAAATTCTAGAATCTTCGTAGTACTGATTTTCCTATCGCACAGTCTTCACAGAAACTGGGACTTGAGTTAAGAGTATCTAGACCTCGTACATAGTTTTTGCTGCTCAATGCTTTTACATCTTTATGATGGATATGGCAAAACCTCTTATGCCATAAATCGAGTAATGGCTGTTGACTTGCAATATGTGCCTCGGACGATTTTGGAAAAACAATTCTTGCTTGTAGTACATACAAATCGTTTTGCGCAATGCATACTCCTACGAGTTTTTTCTCAGCATTGATGATTTGCATCCTTCTGTCGTATACCATAATTTTGTAATGTTTCCTGTCCATCATTCGCACAGAAATCAGATTTCTTCTAAGTTCTGGTACGTAATATACATTTTTGAGTATGATTTGGATTCTTTCCTTGTTTACGTATGTTTCAATAATTACTTCACCCATACCTTTTATCGCCATCATACCTTGGGCGGTTGTAGCACTTGCACAAGTAGATGCACGGAAATTCTGCAGCCAATCACTTTTATAGGTAAAATGATTCGTAGCACCGCTGTCAATAATCCAACTTTCAGCCAATGTTTCTATGTTCAATACCATCAAGAAAGCATCTTTTGTGCCCTTTATTTCCTTACTTGAAGTTCCGGTTTGTTCTTCATCTTTTATTCTTTTCCAACAATCTTGTTTCATATGACCATATTTTCCGCAAAAATAACACTTGCCCTTAAATTTGAGTTTGGATGCCCGCTCCTGTGATGATAATTTATGTCCCTTTTTCTGTACTCCAACTGAAAGTGCTTGTGTTGGGGATTCTTCTGAAATATGTCTCGATGCTCTTCTCTCATATTCAGTCATTAGTGCTTGAGCAACGGCTTTTGCGTTGAACTGATTTCCTTCCATGGTGTTAAACTGAGTAACTACCATATCGTAAGTTTCGGGAAGTCCAGCAATCATACTATACGCCAGGTCTGTATCAGCCACGGGTGATCCTGCTTCATTCATCACAGGTCTTAAGTCGTCCGATGTACGCTGCCATGGTCTCTTCACTATGAAATCTAGTATTGATGAACTCCCGTTTAAGACTAAGAATTCGGATCCGTGACTTAGGTTCGAACGTTTCTTTTAATATATCCCAGGCATCTTTCCCTGATTTTGCTTCACGTATTAGATGCTGTAGGTCGGTGGACACTCCCATAGCTATAGTCGACAATGCACGATTCTTCCGCAACGAATATTTTTCTGTCACTTCGGAACTAGCTCCTTGTGAGAGAGGTGCTGCTGTCCCGTCAATGAAGTTCCACAGGCCTCGGTCATACAATAACATTTTCATATTATAACTCCAAGATTGGTAGTTCCCCTCATGTAATTTCTCTAGACCCATGGACGTAATTGATCCCGCCGATTCTCCACTATTGGCCATTTCGTTTAACCCGAACAAACTTGCCGATATCACTTATAAACAACGTCTGATAGAAACGAAAAACGTAATCTACTTACGGAGGCTAGTTTCGAGTACAGTTTTAAACACCTCCGTCAAATTAGTTTCTTTAGGAGCTCTGTTGCGTAGTGGAATGCCGTGCTGGGCCCATAACCTTGTCGTGGTCGCAGAGTTATTTTAGTTGAAAAGAAAGAAAAAGGGCTAGACTTATTTAACAAACTTTTTCCCCTTTATTCTTTTCTTATAAGTATTCTAATGCATTGGCGATTTGATTTCATTACTTAGTAACAACAAAATGATTGTTGTGGAAAACAACAATGAATGCCGAAATGCTATTAACTACAATGCTATTGAATAATGTTTAATCCAACAATAATGGTATTGTAGTGAAAATTGTATTGTAAAGTAAATTAAATTTTGTAAATTTCCTGATATAAATATGATTCTTGTAAATTTTGTAAAAATTATCTTGATTCGAATTGAAATAAATTGAAATTAAAAAAAAATTGAAAAAAAAACCAACCAAAAACAAACAATAAAAAAAACAATGCTTGTATAACTTTACCGTTTGGGTCATGATAGGTGGATGAAATCTTGTGATCAATATTTCAACTCCTTCCACTAGTCCGATCTTGCCGAAATTTTGTACACATAGGTAAAGTGGGTGGCTATGCATAAATCTAAAAAACATTTCAAAAATCCAAAGGGGGAGGGGGAGGAATTAATATGAAATATAATTGGTTTATGTTTGTATGTTTGCTCAAGAGATGGCGCTAGCGCTGTTTTTTAAAAAAGTTTTTTCATGCAGTGATTTCAACTTCGAGCCATCGTATATCAACGAGGTCGCGATCTCTGTGGTCTTTATGAGCCTTATTCCAAATAATTTCCCGTTTACGGACGGCAGAAATCAAATTCTCTTTTAACGTGGCTTTTGCTTTTTTAAAGCATTTGCTTGTTTTTTTTAATTGCCTTTCCTATTTCTTTGAAAGACGGGAGAATCGTTCATGGCGTTTATGTTGTTTTTAGCTGTTGACCTTGCCTTGCTGCAACAGGCAGCCAATCAGAAGAGCGGAGTGCCTATTTTTTTGGCAACAAGTCGACAAAAGCGCATGTAAGATCCTGCCAGTTTAAGGAAAAATGAAAAAAAAAAAGGTTTTAGAGACGTACATTGAATATTTACGATAACGTTTATTGTTTCTTTTTCCAAAGTGTTGCTTGCAGTGCATCTGTCTGGGTACTGTCTCGCTCTAGCGCGCCAGAGCTAGACTTTTCTGTTTCAAACAGAAAACTCTGGCAACACCTTTTCTGGCGCCAGTTGCGTACACTCGCGCGAGAAATGACCCTGGCGTATATGTGAATGGCCTTGCGAGAACCGTATCTGGCGTGGCTGAACTTTTCTGGCGTGAATAGGTCTTTCTCGCGTATATGTGAATGCGGCTTAATAACCGTTTTTGCATTTGAACAAATAAGTTGTCTGGAGCTGCATCTCGTGATTCACCAATTAGTGCTTTCGTTGCTATAATAATTTTCTGCTTTCATGCAGCTCTGTGCGTGCCGTGCCGTGCAGCATTCATAGGGATTTTTACACCTTTTTAACTCGTTTACAACGTTTTTGTGGGAAAAATGGTATTCGGAATAGTTGTTAGATTTGACCTTCCCTATCACCTCTCCACGTCTGGCAATGGAATTCATAAACACCCTATATATTAATAAGAGCATCTAATCAAAATGTATAGAAATTACAGATATAGCATGACAAAGTGGGTGCATGCCAGTTTTACAAAGGTTATTTTTAATAGTGAATTAAAAAAAACCTGCAAACCTTTTTTTCATAAATTATTGAAATGATTTTTATACAAATAAAATAGTAAGAATACTAGTCAGCTCTAAAGACCTTCCTTATTGCAATACTGAATAAGACAAGATGAATCGTTTATTCTTATCTGTTAATCTCATGGCTTTTGAATAACTGCCTTATAAAATGAATCTTTCAAATTTCTTGCAATACAGCGTGTAACAAAATGGTATGGCCAAACTTTCAGGAAACATTCTTCACATGTAGAGGAAGAAAATACAGGGTGTCCATAATTAAGGGACCCAATTGCAAATTAAAGACAAAACCAGTCATCAGAAAAGTGTGAAATTTTGTGGAGGACATAATGAAGCGGTGGGAATTTGTTTCAGCGAAAAATAAAATTAGTTACGAATTTTGCCACCAGAAGGCGTTTTAATAAGTAATTACACATTTAGCCACACGTGTATAATAATTTAAAAAGTGCAACATGTGAAAACAACAAATTTACAACATAACATGTTCCACATGATGGCCATTCAGATACTATCTGAAATCGCAAGATGGCATGTTCCACAGCTAACCGAAGTCTGTGCGGCGAAATGTTACGCACGTGTGCATGAAATTCTGTCTTTAAGATGAGGTAAACTTCTTGTATTGTCGAGACTTATCAGATGTTTCAAATGTCCCTAGAGCCAAAAGTCGCATGGAGTGAGGTCTTGGGATCGGGGCGGCAACACATTACAGGTAATCAAATTAAAACACCCTGTGGTGGCGAAATTCGTAATTATTATTATTATTATTATTATTATTATTATTATTATTATTATTATTCTTTTGCTAAAACAAATTCCCATCCCTTCATTACGTCCTTCACAAAATTTCACGCTTTTCTGATGACTAGTATTGCCGGTAGGCAGCTTGCAATATGATCCTTTAATAATGAACACCCGGTATATTATATGAACGCTTTATTTCCATGTCAGAACTCATTTTCTAACATCTCTTCATTAATTACATTACTCATGGGAAACAAGAATAGAACGTACCAGCATACTACATGAAAGTCGTTCTTACATGAAATGTTCAAAATGCCCTCTGCTAGCATGGACACATTCATCAACCCGCCGTCGTATTGTACCCCTGGAGAATTGCGTATTCTCAGCTTTCCACGATACTGGCGATGAACCTAAGAACTACAATTACATTCTAACCAAGAGGGCATTTTGAACATTTCATGTAAGAAAGAGATTCATATAGTATGCTGGCGCGTTCTGTTCCTGTGTGTTTCCCAAAATTAATGTAATTATTGAAGAGTTGCAGAAAATGAGTTCTAACAAGGAAATAAAGTTTCCGGGCCCATATAACATATTTTCTTCCTCTACGTGTGAGGAAAGTTCCTGAAAGCTTGGCCGTACCTTGTATAATAATAGAATATTCAATGATACATATAAGTACAGTGTCCTAAAAAAAGACTGAATAGCAAGAAACGATAACAGTTATTCTTGCAGGAGTTTCATGTGTGAAGTTTTGTTTTGGTAGAGTTCTGTAAGGTGAAATGGAAGAGTTCACTTAATCGCGCTCAATAGGAAGGGACGTCATAGAGATAGTATACTTTTTACCCTCATACGCGATTTCTGAACTGCTTTTTTCACTTCGACAGTGACAGCATTTAAAAAAATTAGAGCATTTCATATTTTCCCTATTCCCTATCTATCCCTACCTATTGAGCGCGATAAAGTGAACTCTTTCATTTCATCTTACAATGTGAGAACTCTTCGTTCCTGTCTTTTGCGAATCGATCTTTTCGGACTGCTCATTTGGGGCCATCATGGACGATCGCGGACTTCCCACGATGCCCACCAACTCATCCGCAAAATCTACCGGTTCGTGTGAATTTCTCGTACTGTACAACTGTTTTACTGTAGTCGGATGGGGACCGTTCTTCACATTAAATCTCCATTGGAAACGCGCTGTTGTACTCTCACTCAATCTGTGATATTCCAATACAATAAATGTTCTTTCTACTAAAGGAAATGTTCTTTCTTTAATAACTGTTTGCTTGCTATTCCATTTTAAAAACTTTGTAAACACTCTTTTCAGTTTACTGATAAATAACCCTTTCATCATTTCAAATCGACTATTTTCGTGAAGTTGTACAGTCGTCAAAGAGAAATAATCCACACTTGAATTTTACTCTAAGTTTTACCGTTTCAATATTAATTTATTTTTAATAATTTAATATTACATTTAGAGTTAACATTATTAAGATTATTAAATTTAAATAATTATAATTAAAAAAGCTATTAAAACAACACATTAGCACGAAATGTAATATTAAGTATTAAACTCGTGTGGATTATTTCCTTTGGTTGACTGTACATGCATTTCAATTATGAGTCGTCTGTTTTGTTTACTGAACGTCTAGCAGAAGCGTCTTCTTCCGTGTGTATTTGGCAATCTGAACTAAATCATGTAGATCAATAATGTTCAGCCTTTTTAATCATAAAGGGTCAATTTCACCTTTAAGAAGAAAGTCGCGCGCTACTTATTCTATACGTGACGTAAATCGTGAGGCGAGTTTCAGCACCCCACACCCTATACTACAGCTTGGTAATAAATCAGTCATTGTAACGCCATCAACACAATGGCAATTCGAGCCAATGCGAACCTGATGGCAGGATAAAGTAGCTCACAAGCCACGTACTACAGATGTGGATAAAAAGACATGGTAAATAACAACAATAAAAACATCATTAGTCTTTGAATTAATCTGAAAATAGGAAAAATGTTTAAACGCAGAAGGACATACAAGAAAAGAGTTGATAATGTTTCTTTCTGTTCTTCGTAAAAAGTTTAGTTAATTTAGTAATGGCTACTTTGCATTTCCCGCCTTCTCATAATGAAGCAAATTATCGAGAAATTTTGGCTTCGAAAGCATGGTCGGTCTTCTGTAAGAGTCTTAAGAAGTTTTCAGGATGTAAACTTTTTAATAATTTCATATCAATGTAAATTATTCTTGCTCGTTTATGAAGAGGCATGAGTAATTTTAAATAATTTGATGAAATTTCATATAAATTGCATGGTGAAAACCTTTACTTCAAAAATCTGTGTTACATGTTTTCCACTTTCAGCAAGAATAATTAATTTTGAAAGTTGAAAAAATAAGGATATGTTGGCTGTAAATAAAAATACCCTAACCCTGCCCGCTTCACCTCACGAATGGGTGTTTGTTATAATTATCGTTACATCACGTGGCGAGGTTTATTTTACCGTTATCAGTAGTAAAAATCATTTCCCATCATGCATTCGTCTCTCCAACTTATACTTGGATGATACAATGGAGATAAAATGCGTAATGGGAGAATCCATTCCCGACTCCGAAGGTTGCATGGCTGAATAAAGCTTCCCTGCATTGAAAAAAAAAGAAATTGAACTTTTTAATTTCATAATGAATGCATTGAAGGTTTTGCAAAAGGTATAACCCGAGTTTATTTATTTTCGATGTGCGAAACAACTTAACTGTTTGCACACTTTTATTGCAGACCAAACCTATTAACCCCGCTGTGTGCAATTATTTACACTGACGTCATGCCATCATGAAAACAAGAGTAATTCTTCCCCTCTCTAAAAATTTCACGGCTGATTTGAAATTAAAAAAGAAAGAAATTCGGGCTAATGCTCGGAATAATTTGATTTACTGACCTTCGGACCTTTGTCGATCAAGCTCGACGAGCTGCGCGACAGAGTTGAGAGGTTAAAGGCTGTCGTGGGGTCATGAGCCTCGTCGTCGGGACGGAGGAGGACCGAGAGCGCACATCGGATGGAGGAGATCGCGTCTTCAGCACATTCTTGATTACCATAGCAACCGGAGGGGGGTATCCGTTGACGTCATTGGAGAGTCACTCAAGATCGATGAGCAACGGCGAATGAGAAATGGCATCGCACTCCTTCCCCTCCCACGCCATCGTTTTACCTGCTGCTGTTGCTACCACTGCTTCGCAACCCTTCAGTCACCATAACGAACTCGTTCCCTTGACCGAATGGATGAAATCAAGGTCCAAAGAGGAAGTCGTTTATCCTTAATTGATAAGCACTTCTTTCTAGAGAGGTTCACTCATTTTTTTTTTCTTCACTCGCACGCTGATGTTTTTCTGCTGGGAAAAAAGAGACAGAGCGATAGCAAGAAGAGCATTATGAAATGCATTAACTGACGGACGACATTAAAACTCACCCCGAAGCAATACATTTTAAAATCAGCGTCGCTTGTCGTTGTTGTTATGGTCGTTGTTGTTCTCTTTCTATTTCATTTTCTTTCGTGCTTTGCCCATTTCGCATTTTATGAGCGGAAACCGGCATTTTCAGCGACACAAAAATAAATTGAAGAAATTTGTCGGAGCAGAACTAATGCGTGGAGCAAGAGGGAATAAAAAAATTGGCAATGCGAAGAAATCGCTTAAGGATTAGGGATTTAAAGCATCGGCAAAACTTTTGTTTCCTATTCATTATTTCTTTAAATTTTCTATCACTTGCTTTAGTTGGAAATCGCAGTATCACTAGTTGAGTGACTTACCATAAGGTAAACGAGCAGGCATTTAAACAAACAAAACCAGAACGTTTAATTAAATTTTCGCATAATGTAAATTATCTTGGCATTCTATATGATAAATATCGGGTAATCAAGACAAATAAAAAGAATATAACGCTCCCACTGGATGAATGATTTAGCAACATTTCTTTTCCTAGCTCAGTTTTGATAATTACTTCCGGGAAATCGATGGAGTTAATTGCGAAGTTTCTGTACGAGATAATGAAATTAACCTAATTTTAATAAGTCGTTTTTCTGCTGAACTTAAAAAAAAGAGCGAACAGAACATTAAAAATTCATCTATTTTTCATAAAAAAGTTTCTTGCAATAATGTAAGTTTAATTAATGGAAACTTAGAGGAAATGACAAACAAGTCCAATAGACAATGAGAGTTTATACTTGCAAAAATCAGTTCTCATATCATTGCTCAACTTACTATAGAAATGAGATTAATTACAAATAATTTAAAATTAAATAGGACTATTGGGAAGCAGGAAGGTTGGTTTTGCACTTATATAAGATTTATGTTTTTTAATAAACTTTTAAACCATTTTCTATTTTATTCTGCACGGTGATTCAAAAGTTACTGTGCAGTATCTGAAAATGGTATTTAATGGCAATAGATGCTGAAAATGACCACCACCGGCATCACGACATCGGATAGCACGCAGTTTCATTGTGAAACACTGCTCAATATGGCTGGTGAGATTTCCTCCTTCAGCTCAGGCAAAGTGTAGATGTTTCCATGCACTACTGCACAGTAACTTTTGAATCAACCTGTAAAGTCTCATCATGGTTCATTTTATGCCATGGAATTTCCACGGGTTTCGATAGTATATTTATATTTTAAAAACCACTGAAGCGTTGAGCTAAAATGAAGTTCAACAGAAAAATTTGTATTGAAATCTTTAAACATCCAAATAAAAAAGTAAGAAATATTTAACTTTAATTAAAAGATTTCAGTTCGGTATTCGCGATTTAGGTCAGTAATTAATGTCAATTCTAAACAACTCAGTCAAAACATTATGACCACTATTCTACTACCGTGTTGTTCCACCTTTGGCATGCAAAACTGCTGCAATCCGCCATGGCATGAATTCTTCAAGCCCTTGAAAAGGGTTCGGGGAAGTTTGTACAAGATCGCAGAAGCCATGAAAGGGTGTACATAGCCACCAAGAATGTTTACATAGTCCAGAGCTTTCAAAATGTGTTCTATAACAACCATCATCCCCAGAGACGCTTATGAGAACGTCTCCCAAAGCATAATACCTTCACCGATGTCGATCAATTGTTCCCCTGGTAGACGGCGTACCCAAACACAGCCATTGACATGATCAAAAGAAATCGCGATTCATCCGATCAGGCAATTCTTCTCCATTGTTGCATAGTCAATTACGATGTTCACGGATCCACTGCAGTCTTAAAGATAGATGATTGTAGTTTAACATCCGTGCACGTGAGGGGCGTCTGTTGAATCGTCCTTTGGTTGGTTGGTTGGTTCAGGTTTTATGGGGGCGAAAACTGCGTGATAACTTGTGCCCAACGCAAATATTAAGAATAAAATAAGATACATCAAACAAACAAATATTCATGTAGACACTCATTTATAAACACCATGTAAGACAAAATTAGGGACACGAATACTCATAGAGCATAAAATCACAAACCACAAAACAAACACGACCTAAAAGCAACACCAAACATTATTTGTATGTAAAAACAATCTGTATTTAAAACTCCAAATTAATTTATAATCAAAGAAATTAAAATCAAATACTAAACAAAGTTAAAGCACTTCTACTCAAATAGACGCTAGGTAAAATTCAAATCGGCTAAATTATCTTTTGTCTTTATAAATTTCGGTCATTTCATTTCGGAAACATCTACCTGAAGTTCAAAAGATGAGGAGATCAACTGGCCTTTGTGTGGCAGAATATCTGAGGCACCTAGAAGAGCACAGCGGATTTTGCACATAAGGACTAAGAAGTGCCCTAAGATACACGAGCTTGATAAATCCTGGTAGTCCGCTTCCCTCAAACGTCACTATGAAGAGTTCGTGAGATGAACTTCTCCACCTCTTCAAGACTGAATTCTTTTAATTTCTCTTATGGCCTGATTTTCTAATTCCTTAAAAAGATAATCGTCCGAGTGACTACGAAGATCTCTGCAGGTGAAAACCCTCTACAAAAGTTAATAGGTAGGTTGGGGAAATATATTTAATAGTACTCCTTGCGTTAAGCGGTACAACGCATCAATGCCGGAGCTTGCTTACTGTTAAGGACTTGTACTAGCATATTGCCTTTTGGCAAAGGCTTTTCAGACTCGGATCTCCTTCATTCGTAGAACCCACTATCTTTCTAATAGTTCTATCTACTGAAAACGGGGGGGGGGGGGGGAGGAAGATTGGAAGGGGAAGACTAAACGATCTTCCATCTACAATCGTCATGATTATAATCGTGGATTTACGCATTTCGTCGTTTTTCCCTTTGTTCTTTCCTCATCAACTGTATTGTGTTTATTTTATTGTTTTCGTTATTATTTTCCATTAAAATGAAAGTAACTTCAGCCCCCTTGCTCTCCATCCTCAATCGAGCCCACCAAGGGGAGTGCACATTTTCACCCGTATTCGGGGAGGGGGGGGGGATATAGGCATAGCTCTACGCTAAAGCCGGACCTCCAAAGAGGCCCGACCAGCCTATTAGTCTGAACGGGCTAGTTTCAGATTCCCGTCTTTCAGAGAAGCAGAGGCTAAAATTATGTGTTGTTCCGGAACAGCTTTCCCGCAACCACCAGTACACCCCTCTCCCCCGAAAACGGGTCGCTGAGCATGAAAAACAAGCGGGTGGACGTGTTGTTCACACAAAAGGATTAAAAAGCCTCCGTTGCGATTAACGGCGCTCTGGACGGGTACATAAAGGATCAGACACCCTAGTTAAGGCCTGATTGGCTTGGATGTCC
This sequence comes from Rhysida immarginata, assembly GCA_023313115.1. NCBI lineage: Eukaryota > Metazoa > Arthropoda > Chilopoda > Scolopendromorpha > Scolopendridae > Rhysida > Rhysida immarginata. Next base: position 2,417,706 of record JAHWFO010076042.1, on the reverse strand, counting down.
CTGTCCAGCACAGTCCTTCATTTCAATGAGCACTTAAGCTTCTCCGCTATGTCATGGCAGTGCCCACGGAGGGGGCAGATTCCTGTATCCAACAGAGCCCTATGCATAGTTTGCTCAGATACACTTCTACTTCAACCTGGATTGTATTCTGCTTTTATTTGAGACATCGGCAGCCGCCTATTTGTCTTCATCAAGCGGGACAGTCTCCGACGTTCGCATTCGTTGATTAAACGTGAATGTCCAATGCCTCGGGATCTACTACCGATTTCACCGCCTTCTAATTTTCATAGATATTAACAACGTCAGTTCGCATACACCAGGCGAGCCGCACCCTTTCGGAAATACTCATCCCTATCCTTAGGACCATCACAATTTTCGCTTTATCAAAGTAGCTTTCCTCATTAAACGTACACGTAGTCGACAACATAATGCCTCAACATCCCTGTACCCTGAGATGTTGATCGACGTGATGCAAAATAAATCACGATTCTGCGAATCAGACAACTTTTTTTATTGTTATATAGTCCTATCCGATGGCCATGGGCCCAATGTAGTTTTAAACGTAGCTTTGTAACGTGCCATGTATATCGTTCCAACGAACGCATTTTCACAAGGCTGGTGATCATAACGTTTTGGCTGATCAGAGTATGTCGATAGAAGTTTATTTAAAATGGAGATAAGCATTAATAGTTGCATATAAAACTTAGAATTGTTCAACTCTGTCTCTAAATATACAAATTTAATAACCATTATAGTTATTTTAGCATTTTAGCAACAAAATTTAATAGACTATCATAACTTTCTAAGCAATAATTCCACTTGAGTTTCAACTATGATTGCACAATCTTTTCAATAAATGCTAACTGTTCAAATTTTATCTCCGAGACAGGAATCCTTAAAAGAATTTTAGCCACTTACCAACAGACAAAAGAAATTGATTTCCTTCTGGTAAATTCCTTGTTTACTTGGCAGAATTATCAACAGTCCACGCATTTATGTCGAACGGAATTCACCAAGGCAAATGCGCTTGATGACATGGCAAGAATAATTTGCAGGAGTTCCGTGAGTGCCCAAGAAGACTTCAATTGAATTGATCATCGATATCGGATATCTCTGAGGCGAACAATCGGACAATCACGCTAAGAAGGCGAAGACTATGGGTCTCCAACATTTCGAAGGATTAGTAGACATAAAACTGGCTTAACATCAGAGTGTAGACACCAATCATTAGTGCAGACGGGTGGCTCATCCCGTAATAATGCTTCAGCGATAATCTAACCTCGTATTAAACAATATCCGCGTTTCAAAACTGCGCATGCGCGGCCATCTAATTCACAATTTAAAACTAATAAGTATAAAAGACGGCAAGTCAGTGGGTAATACTAGCTAATAAATCACTCACATAGTCATATTGTTTTCAAAATATGCCGAAAATTAATGAAGTCGCAATTTTAGAGTGCATGAAGACCAAATCCAACAAAAGAATTAAATATGTAAGTGATAATTACATACAAAATATTAAAACACGTTCTTTAAATACATTTAGGAGCAAAATATTTTTTCTTATAATTGGTAAATTAAACCTTATTTTTAAATACTGGCTAGTGTCAACTGTTTATTATTGTTATAAAACAATAATGTTAAAACCTCAATGAAAATAAGAAATTAGATTTTTAGTTAATAACAAAAATGTCCTTTATTTAAATATGCAAAAGTGCAAAATGATAAGACCACTTCAAGAATGGGTGAAACTATGAAACTAAACACCCCTATTTTAAGTAAGGTTGATACAGTATGCAAATTATTGTGTTTCTCTTGCTTTCTGTAATAACATTTCAAAATGGCGAGGTACGGCATTAAGGGATGAAGAAAAGGGAAAAAATATTTGCTTTCCACGAGGCAGGTTGGTCTTCCTGCCAGATCAGTGTCAATCTTGGCCGTTCTAAGACTGTAGTCTTAAACCTTTTGAAGAATAAAGACACATACGGCACAAAATAATCAACTGGGAGGCCAATATTGTTGTCAGGAAGAGCACAGCGCCTTGTTGTTAGGAAGGCAAGTACACAAAAAAAAAAAGAGTGCAAAACAGAGTGGACATGAAACTGGAACAAAAGCGGCCAATTCAAAGGTCCAACTTCATGGAATTGTCAGGCCTAAAGCTGCACCAAGACTCAAACCAGCTCACAAAGATGCCAGGATGAAGTTTGCAGAGGAGTACATTTTGGAGAAGACGGACTGGTTCTATCGGCCTCGGTGGCTCAGTGGTTGCGTGCTCGCCTATGATGCCCGAATACGCGGGTTCGACCCCGGCCGAGGACGACGAGGATTTTTTCAGGGGGAAAATTCTAAGATCATGCACTTCCTTCGGAAGGGGAGTCAAGCCGTTGGTCCCGTGTAGTCGTTTGCCGGCTGCCGGTTAAAGAACCCTTGCGAGACAAAATTTGCGGCCCCTATAACGCCGTCCTGAAATGATCATGGCAATTGAAAAAGACGTTAATACCAAACAAACCAAACCAAACGGACTGGTCCAAAATCACCTTTAGTGATGAACAAGTTAAGAGGAAAAAGGTTTTATCAAACCAAGCTTTTATAATGTTTTATTTAGTGGCAACAATACAGCTTAATTTTGCAACAATAAACAATAGACAAATTTACTCTCGCCATAACGAAATGTCCAATTGTTACAACAATCAATTCGTAGTAATGAGTTAGTACCATTAGAACACGAACCAATGAACCGATTTGAAAATTTTTTTCTTTATCATAAATTGTCATCGATTCTGCATAAGTGTGTCAAATTGCAGCTCCCTAGCTTGTCGGAAAGTTGGTTTAATATTGATTACAAGATTTGACCTAAACAACTAACACAGCAAAGTTAATAAAAGCTTATAAAAAATATTTAACTTTGATGGACCAGACGGAATTCTCTCCTATTGGGTATGATATAAGAAAGGAGTCAAAGTATTTTTCAAAAAACAGCAAGATGAGGAATCAGTGATGGTATGGGCTGGCTTTGCGGCAGGGGGAAGCTTAAACAGGCCTTTCTTGAGGGAGGACAAAACAGACTTAAGTACACGAAAACCATGGAAGAGATCTGCCTGATGCAGCCAAAATTGTTTGAAATAATTATATTTTTCAGCAAGACAGCTGCAGCCTTCACAGTGCCAAAGACACTATGCAATGGTTTGCTGCACAAAACATCACTGTATTAGACTAGCCATCTATTAGTCCCGACCTGAACCGTGGAAAACCCGTGGGGCATAATTTTTCGTCGCGTTAATTCTCAAGATGAAGAAATAAAACAATTCAACACAAAAGAAGAGCTAAAGTCAGCAATTCTTTCTGTATGGGATGCTATACCTCTCCGTGAGCCGCAAACCTTCAGCAGTGCAATCCATAAGTGATGCCTTGATGTCATCAATTGATAAGTAATAATACCTGTAGTGGTCTTATCATTTTGTACTCTTGCAAATTGCAAATAAAGGATATTTTTGTCAATAACTTAAAATGTAATTTGTTATTTTCAAACTTGTCACTAGCAAGTGTTTAAAAATAAAGTTTAATTTACCAATTTATTTATTTATTTATTTATTTATTTGGATAAAAACTATTCCATAAGAACATTACAATCGTCCATCCAGGGCCAGTATGGCCGTAGGCCGACGGGGTAGGTCCCTGGATGGGGAACAAGAGACAGTGTATAACAGTGGTGTAATAAATTATAATATAATATAAATTATGTTGAGGGGGCGAGGCGGGAAGAGGAAAGGGAAAGTTATATAGGCGTGTGTGTTAAGAAATAATACTTAATACGATTTTTAAAGGTTACAATATTCGGGGACATTCGGAGATCTGGTGGTATAGAAGACCAGAGTCTATTACCTGAGACAGAGATGCTTTTGAGTTCGTAATTATTTTTTATACGTGCTATTTGCAAGGAGGTTGAGTGTCGAGTGTTGTAAGGAGGCGCGCTATTGATTCTAAATAAGGGTTGAGGGAGGGAGATTAAAATGTAATTGTTGAGTATCTTGTATATAAAGATTGCAAGGTTTATAAAGTAGAGTTGTTGAATTGGTGTGATACCCACTGTGGTAAAAAGATGAGAGACAGGGGCTGGTTTGCGTAGTTTTAATAGAATTCGGACGAACCATTTTTGAAGTCTGAATAAGCGTAGAAGATTATGGTTAGTGGTCGAACCCCAAAATTGAAGGCCGTAAGTTAGTGAGGAGTGGATTAGAGTGTTATATAATAGCAAGAGGATTTTTGGGGGAAAGAAGTGGAGACGGGAGAAAAGCCCTAAACGCTGATTAAGTATTGAAGCTAAAGAATTGATGTGGGTATCCCAGGAGAGGTTATGAGTTAAGTGAATGCCTAGGTATTTAAAGGATTTGGATGGGGTAATCAGTTGTGAGTTGTAATGTAGAGAAAATTCGTTCGTGTCAAATTTTTTATTGCGTTGATAGAAGATGACGTAAGTGGTTTTGCTAAGGTTGAGGGATTGATGATTGATAGTGTTCCAGAAAAGAAGTTTGTCTAGGATTGAGTTAAAGGTATCCTTTATTGTACGTAGCGAGGCGTCGGCATAGGATATTGTGGCATCATCTGCATACAATATTAAAGATAAGGGAGAATGTATGGAGGAAAGATCATTTATAAAAATATTAAATAAAAGCGGTGATAAGATGGAACCTTGGGGGACTCCAATATTTCGGGTGATTGTGGAGGAGGATTTATTATGAAGATGGAGGGTGTATTGTCTATTTGATAAAAAGCTTGAAAGCCAGTCAAGAGGAGGGCCACGTATGTTGAAATGTTGGGATAATTTGTGTAGAAGGAGGTCATGAGGGATTGAGTCGAATGCTTTAGAATAATCGAGAAATAGGGAGACAACTAATTTGTTTTTGGCCATATTAGAGATAATGTATTCCATCAGTTCGTAGCAGGCAGTGGATGTGTTTCTTTTAGGTGTGAATCCGTGTTGGGAAGGAGAAAGAAGATTCTTTGAAAAAATGTATGAAGATAGACGTGTGTAGAAAAGGCTCTCAAATATTTTGGCAAAGGAAGGGAGAATAGATATTGGGCGATAGTTGGAGAAATTAGTCTTGTCGCCTTTTTTGTGAATTGGCGTAATTTTCGCAGAACGGAGACAGGAGGGGAATTTGTCATGGGCAAGGGAGATATTAAACAATAGTTTCAAAGGAACAGCAAAACCAGAGAGTGCACGAATTATAATGTTAGAACTGATGCCGAGAGAGTCTGGATTGTTAGATGGTTTGAGACGGGAGATAATGGACGACACTTCATCAAGGGAGGCTGGAGAAGAAAAAAACGAGGATGAATCTGTCAATATTGAGATAGGGTATTGTTGTTGAGAAGAAGGTGAAGTTGTGGGCGGTAGCAGTATATTCAAAAAGTTAGTTAAAAGAGCGGGATCAAGGGTGGAAGGGTCAGAGAATGGCGAAATAAGAGGGGCGGGCCCCTGAATTAAATTTTTTATAGCTTTCCATTTTAAATTGCTGTTAGTGACCTTCGCAAAGAATTGAGAAAAATAATTGGATTTAGCTTTTTGAATGGCATGACGTGTGGAATTGGAGAAAGATCGGAACCTAAATTTGTTATAAGCATTTGGAGAGCGGCAGTATTTGCGATATAAAGCATTTTTATGTGAAATAAGTGAGAGTAAGTTAAGGGTCATCCATGGCTTCAGAAAAGAGGGTTTTGTATAAGAGAAGGTAGTAGATATACATGGTACAGTAGGTATCGGTTGAAACCACTGTGGATTTGGTAGAAAACGTTTTCGAAGAGGGTGTTGATATCTTCCTCCGAGTTAAATAACGAGTTCCAGTTGGTTAATTCCAGAAATGAATTGAAGATTGCTAATCTGTTGGTAGTTATTAGCCGGGTGTTGAGGGACGTTGAGATGGGGTGTGCCGTTGACTGGAAAGATTGGAAGGTGAATATTGGAAGGTGGTCCGAAATTTCACAGTCCAGGGAGCCGCTGTATAAATTATCAGATAAAATCGAGAAGAATTGGTCGATTAGGGAGGATGAGTTGTGTAAATTCGAGTAATGCGTAATGGAAGAAATTAGAGGCGATAAGCCAGCACGTGAGGTTAAGTCCAGAATTGAGGAAACATTGGAGGAAGGTGTGGAAAAGTCAAGATTAAAATCTCCAGAGATTAAGATTTTATGGGGGGTAAGACTAAGGTCAAGGAGTAAGGAAGAGAGAAAAGTTAAAAAAGGGGAGAGTTGACCGGTAGGTGGGCGATAGACTGTGATTAAGTAAAGCTTGCTGTTAATTAAGATTGTTAAAATTTCGAAATCGTCTGTAATGGTTGTATAGTTGGTGTTGAGGACATGGTGTAAGGAATTAGAAATATAGACAACAATTCCTCCTCCTTTATAAGAAAAAATATAAGTGGTCTTAACATTTTGCTCCTAACTGTATGACAGTGTGTAACGTGACTGTTCAGTGGGATTTTGTGGGATTGAAATAAAGTAGCAAAATTGGCATTGAAGAAATTATTTATTTACAAGTTTAATGTTAATATTCAAACAAAAAAGATAAACCAAATAAGTTGCATCTCACGTGACCTTCCGCGTCACCTTATGAGCATTTCAAATTACAATTAAATGGCAAAGTTAATAAATGCAAAATAATTCGTATCTTACGATGATAATCAGAAAGTAACAAGCAATCGCTATCTCAAAAGTGGAACACTCAGCTTCAGTACTGGTCCTTTAAATAAATGTAGAGAATGTCGTGTCCAGTTATTTTACAA
>JAHWFO010076042.1:2386650-2407007 GCA_023313115.1 Rhysida immarginata | reverse complement strand
ATGATTCGGTTTTTAATTGTCCTTGGGCCAAAAACCGCATAAAAAGCAACAATGGAAACGCCTATTAATTATCTCGGGACTTGCGCAAGACATGTTCAATATGCTGTCCACCATTTTCCTCCACAAGTTTTAACCGATAAACAGCATGTTCCACAACAGACCGGAGTGTCTCCGGGGTCACGTTGTGAACGTGGTGCGTAATCCGAGCCTTCAATTCCGCTAAATTTGCAACTGGGCCACTGAACACATGATTTTTTAAGGTAACCCCAGAGCCAGAAGTCACAAGGATTGAGGTCCGGTGATCTTGCAGGCCAGGCTCTCGGAAAATGACGGCTGATAATTCTATCATCTCCGAAATGTGTCTTCAGCAGTTGCTTCACTGGCTTTGCAATGTGCGGAGGAGCGCCATCTTGCATGAAAATTATTCTATCCACGCATGCATGCTGTTGAAGTGTTGGAATTACCTGGTTGCGTAAAAGACACGCATACCGTTGACCATTGACTGTACAGGTAAAATGATGCTGTCATCCCGCACCACACAGTTACCTTTGCAGAATGAAGCGGTATTGAAACACATGCGAAAGGATTTTCCGTTGCCCATATCCTGCAATTTTGTGTATTGACAACGCCGTGGAGATAAAAATGGGCTTCGTCTGTCCACAAGATGTTCCATGGCCATTCATTGTCCACTTCCATGCGAGCTAGAAATTCTAAAGCAAACGTGTGTCTAATTGGCAGGTCAGCAGGAAGTAACTCCTGAACATGGGTAATTTTATAGGGATAACAATGCAGGATATTGCGTAAAATTTTATTGACCGTGCTCACAGGCATGTCTAAAGTTCGGGCAATTCCCCGTGCACTGCACGTTTGCACACCACTGTTCGACCCTTCCTCTAATGCTTCAGCCACATCTTCTACTGACGTCAAAGCAACTGCTTTCCTCCCTCTGCCAGATTTCACTGCAAAAGAACCTGTCGCTTCGAATTTTTTAATCATACACCTCAGAGCCTTTGCAGACATCGGACCACATCCTTTTTTCATTCCCTTTAATACCCGAAATTTCTTTAAAGCTGCTATGGCAGAGTCGCCATTCTTGTAAAAGAGCTTCACAAGCAGAGCGCGATCCTTCATTGACAGACCCATGGCAAGCTGCTGAGATACAAATATGACGAGAACGCCATGAGGCCTGCGTTTTTATAACACATGCAATGTCTCATGCGCATGCGTATCTTTCAATTTGCATAGTACAAATCCTCCTAGGCATAATATGCCGCTTACAGCGCCATCTAGTGATAAATTTTGGAACTATTTTTTTTCTTATCCATATCAAATGCCCCTTCTTCAAGAATGCTCAGTCCAAATTTGAAGTCATTCGGACTCATGGTTGTTTTTTTATAGCATTTTTACAAAGGGACTTTAATTATAATCACCTTGTATATAAATGGTCGGATTTCACATTATACCTTTTGCAGAATGGCCTCCAGCAGTTCCCTCGCTCTCTAAAACTAATCCACTGTTTTTTAATCGATTCTGATTGTGGAAATCTCTGAAAACGAGAAATTTCTATCCGACTGTTTATTTACACATCCCAACAGAGAACAAATTTAAGGCATACCGACCTAAAACATGTTAGCAAAATCTTACGATATATATAGGATCGTTCTAAGCGAAACTAGAAAGCGGCTAGAATCTCGGCGACGAAATTCCCCGAGGTTCTCGCCGCAGGAAGTGACGTCTTTGTTCCGCCGTGTTCTCTGGAGAAGGGATGGAAGATCCCACGCCAATTTTCAATTTTCCGAGGCTTTTTCTTAATAAAATATTAGGAAAAATTGAAAAATTTTGAATGATATATACTCTATTAACCTGGATTAATGTTATGATGCAAAAAAAAAATAAAGTCGTACCTTTAATAAATTTTAAAGAACCTAAATATTTCACCATTCAATTCTGGATGTTCAATTATATACAAAACGAGAGGGTATTAAATGACGATAGACACTGGTCATATTTTGAATATTGTTTGCTTGGAATTAATCTGGATCCACTGTTTGTTTTTGTTCCTATGCTATAATTTCTAATAATTAAAAAGAGCATATAAAAGTAGTGGAAAGGTGACTTTGGGATATTCTCATAAATAACAACATTGAAGAAGCAGTGAATCCAGTTGTGATTTCAAGGAATTAATATTCAAAAATAGCACTGTTTTCATCATTTGCATATTTCTAATAAGTTTTGATCTTATGTGTTTATCTAAATTATATACATTTAATTATTATACGAGGGGTGCTCAAAAAGCAACCTTAAAAGTGTTTCATATATTTGAAAAATCGCGCGGATGTCCCGTAAATTGGTACCACCACTTACTCATAGTTTGAAGAATGGTCGGCAGGTGAAAGCACGAAGCAACAGAGTCCGACAAAGACACGGCAGTGTTGTAAAGTTGGCGGACCCACTTGCTCCTTGCTTCAAAGACTAGCGAGTAGCACGCTTTTTGAGCAGTGAAGGTGAAAAACAAATTGATATTCATGAACAGATTGATAGTAGCGGTGTACAGGAATCCATCATGATGCCTAAGCCCACCATCACACCGCCACCGCCATAACGATCATGTTCAATGATGCTAGCGAGGTTGGACCATGTCCCACGCTCTCTCTAGATGTGAACACGTCGAGAATCGGCGTCCAGACTGTACCTGTGTCCAAGCGGCATGTTGGGTGACCCAGCCAATCGTTCCCTACGGTGTCCCTGGATCAATGGTACACACCTCATTGGTAGTCGAGCATGCACGGCAACTGCACGGAGTCTCCCGTATATCGCTGGTCTAGAAGCATTAACCCCAGTGGCCCTGACAGCTCTGTGACAATGTCCCTAGCTGCGTCGACTGTTCCTACAGGCAGATAAAGCATGATAGCGGTCTTGTCTGGGCGTGGTGACTCTTGGACGACCCTGACTAAAGTGTCTGCGGATGTTTCCATCCTGTCGGAACCACTAAAGTATTCATAGTCTTGAAATGACGGTAGTTGACACGTTCAGCGCCCGAATTTTAATTATTGTCTCTTTTTTTTTACAACTTTAATAAATTGTTTTGTGCGAATAATCCTAATAAAGTGGGTGCCGCAAGAGAAAAAAAGGTTGAAAAACGCTGCTTTAAATGGACACGATGAGCCATTAGCAAAAATTTTCGAATGCTCAATTGCCAATGAAAGTTAAAAAAATAAGTTCTTTATGGCATTGAGGTAAATGTGTTCCGGCACCATTGGTGCTGCCACCTGTGTATTTAAAGATAGAATAGTGTTTACGGGACCTATAAAATGTCTTTATAAGTTTGGTGCTGATCGTGTATGCGGAAAGGTGTCATTCTGCGAATCCCTTAATTTATGAACACCATAATATTTGTAATTAACGTCCGGTCATTATCCAGAATCTCTTGGCAAAGGTTACTGAGAATCTTGTATTATTTAAATTTAGTAATTTATCAACCACACATACAGTATCTCCTCAACCTAACATGGATTTATGCCTGGTAAATAAATATCTGCCCATAAGAAGTACAATAATAAACTTGTTTTCATTTCGAGTTCATGTCATATCTCCTTTTAAAAATATCAACAAATTGAAACTATAATACAATATTTTAATGGAGATAAGAAACTGGGGGGATATATTTATGGTGAGAACTGTAGAACAAAACAATCATAACTATATTTTTTGTGAATTGTGTTTTATTTGTTCTACAAGTTTTAACCATAATTGAACCTACACTGCTTTGCAAAGAAATTGCTCCACCAACAAGGAGTTATCCGACCTTATCCATATTTAGTGGGGGGGAAGGGGTCGTCTACTTTCGACTAGCAAACGATTAGATGCATGCTCACGTGACATGACCATTTGGGTTAATACGGGTGTCCGGGTGCCAGTATAGGCTCATCAGTTAACACCTGTGCGAGACGTTCCATGCAGTAGAGAGGAAGCAACTGCCTCGTGAACGTACAGTACTGTAATCCGCACAACGGTCTCAATGCCGCGACGACGACAACGACAACCGTCCACGCAATTAACGGACTTTGAACGAGGTTGGATTATTGGCCTCTCCGAGGCTGGATGGTCAACCAGATGGATTGCTGTCCATGTGTCGCGGGACGCACGGATGGTAGGCCGATGTTGGAGACAATGGCGAGAGGAAGGAACACATGCAGAAAACCAGGCTCTGGGGCCCGGAGAAGCACGTCAGCTCGTACCGATAGGCGGATACTCGAACAGCGCTAGCGGACAGAAGCATCAACCTGTGGCAACTGCGCGACAACGTCACTATTCCCGGTACTGCTCCAGTGTCAATAGCGACAATAGACGCCGGTTACATCAACACCTCCTAAAGAGAAAGCCTCTGCACAGAAACCGTCGTACATTGTTACATCATCATGGTAGTGCAAATTCAGGGCTTATTATTGGTAGAAATACGAATAACAATGCACTACTATGATGATGTAACAATGTATGACGTTTCCGTGCAGAGGCTTTCTCTTTAGAAGGTGTTGGTTACACGCCGCGACAAAGTTTGCCAGGCGTCCATTGTTGTCTTCCTTTGACACCTGAGCCAACACCTCCTATAGAGAAGGTCTGCGGACAAAAGATGTATACATTGTTACATCATCATCAAGCGGCTATTGTTATCGTATTTCTCCCAATAATAAGCCCTAAATTTGGCCGCTTGATGGTGATGTCACAATGCATACACATTTGATCCACAGGCCTTCTCTCTAGGAGGTGTTGCCTGAGCACCGCGCGATACGACTGCAATGGTGTCGTGAAACGAGTGGGCTGGCGAATGGAATGGCGCCCGCTGGTCTTCAGAGACGGATCCCGCTTTTGTTTGGACACGGACGACAGAAGCGGATGGATGTGGTGCAGACATTGGAACGTGCCAATGAACAATGTACCCGATATCGCCATCGTGGACCAACACCGGGACCATAGTCTGGGATGCCATCGGCTACGATACCAGAACGCCTTTAGTTACCATCCAAGGCACCCTGACAACAGCACGGTACGTCACAGAGATTCTGTAGCCCGTATACTACCCTTTCTGCACACCATAACGCCAGACCGCCCACGGCAAACACGAGCATGGCATGTCTGCATGATGTCAACTGCCTGACATGGCCCGCGAGGTCTCCAGACCTATCGCCAATTGAGTTCGTGTGGGACATGGTGGGACGTCGTTTACGATCACCCCGCAATCTCCATGATCTGACACAGCAGGTTCACCAGGCCTGGGCAGACATACCCCAAGATGACATTCGCCACCTGCATGATCACCTACACCTGCGGTTGGAATAATGCATCGCCGCCAGAGGTGGTGCCCCAACCTACTGATGCCCTGTACAAACGAGCGCACGTCTTGATTCCATAACGTAACAAGAATATAACTCGTAAAACGATTTTCAAATATGCTGAAAAGTAGAACATAAAAATTTGTTGTTTAATATTACTGTAATATTTTTATATACAGCAATGGCGAAAACTGCATGTAAATTTACGTATTCGATTGCAGCGCTCACACAAATCTTTCCAAACGCGCGCGAAATGAGAATGAAATCCTCGCACGTCTAAATGTTTTAAACTACTGGGCCTATGTTCTTTCCCCTGCTAGATCAAAGTTATCATAAACGTCAGGAGAGAAAAACCATTGTTTCAAAACATTGCTGGGAAAAATCTTTTAAGCATTCCAAGGAGCTTTAGCTCTGACGCAGATGTAATTTTAATATCTCACTTTTACTTGCACTTGGTTTAAATAAACAGTGGAAATACCTTTGATTCTATATGCATTCACGTCATTTTAAAATATAGGCCTAACTTCAATTAGCCATTTTAACAATAGGCCTAACATTATTTAGTCATTTTAACTGTAGGCCTAACATAAATTAGCCATTTTTCACAATAGGCCTAACAATATTTAGTCATTTTAACTGTAGGCCTAACATAAATTAGCCATTTTTAACAATAGGCCTAAGATTAATTAGCCATTTTTAACAATAGGCCTAAGATTAATTAGCCATTTTGAACTATAGGCCTAACATTATTTAGTCATTTTAACTCTAGGCCTAACATAAATTAGCCATTTTTTACAATAGGCCTAACTTTAATTAGCCATTTTTAACTATAAGCCTAACATTAATCAGCCATTTTTAACAACAGGCCTAACATTATTTAGTCATTTTAACTATAGGCCTAACGTTATTTAGCCATTTTTAACCATCGCCCTAACATTAATTAACACATTTAACAATAGGCCTAACAGCACTGAATTTTAAAATGAAATGAGCACGTGCATCAAGAAAGCTTCATAACGGGCACGTGCTCCAGGCTGCCATCAACAATGCTTAAATGATAAACACAAAGTAACACTGTATTCACTTATGACTCGTCGGTAGGATTCGATTGATATATTACATGCCCTAAGTTCATATTCTTAACATTAGTGCACGTGCTTGAAGGGGTCCACGAGAGCTCATCAAAAGTTGATATATCGCTGTTAAGTTCTTCCATTTTCACGTTTTTGTGCAAACAATGGCTGGCCAGGCACATAAAGGTACTGATCATGCTTGTATTCTTATATATAGCTTTAGCTAAAGCTCGTAATAAGGGGTCATTGAAGTACTTTTTGGGGGTCATTTTCTCGGACGTAGCATTTCGAAAATCGAAAAGAATGTCATATTCGTCTTGTGCTCGTCATTCCCGTTCGAATGACATATTACATGCCTTATATTGCCAATAAAAAAATTTAATGGGGGGGGTTTGGGTCTCAATAGTCACGTGACTGTTAGACCGATTTCGACGACAAACTAATCAGGTGAGCTCAGGAAGGGTCTCTATCGAACAGCGAAAAAAGAACTTGAAAAAGTTAAAGCATTCTCGAGAAATCGTCGGACATACAGACGGACGGACGGACAGACAGACAGACACACAAACAGAGCGAAACCAATATATGTGGGTGGAGCAATTTCAGATGTATCTCTTGCTGTATACCTACTTTTGGCTCATTCGGATAACTCCTTGTGGGTGGAGCAATTTCATTGCAAAGCAGTGTATATCTGGATTTCACCAAGGTCTTTGACAGGGTATATCACTGTATATTTCTGAACAAAATAGAATCTTTTGGTTACCGGTTCATTATTAGCATGATACTAGAAATTCCATCCGTCGCATGACGGGTGTCAACCGTACAGGTTGAAGGGTAAAGAAATGAAAGTGGAGCATCAGAGGTGTTCAAAACTTATATTCTGCAACAATATAGGCTACTGTTCATCTGCATATAAAATAAATTGGCTAGTGCGAGTCGGACTCGCGCATCGAAGGTTCCGTACTACCATATATTTACCAAAATAAGCCAGGTTTTGGAGTATGTGGCACTCGATTTCGGCTTTTATAGACATGTAATCTATAATAGTTTAAATGTCGAAATTTATAAAATAAGCGCTTTGAACAAAAAAAGTTTTCAACTATTAAATTAACAGATCACCTGAAAAAAGATTTTATATTTGGCGTTGCGCAACACCAACTGACCCTTGGCCAGTTTTTCATTATTTGTTGTAATACTTTAGAATTTGAATTACAATTACGCTTGTATGTATAACCGTTTTTACGATAGAACAAAAAACAAACAAACAAACAAAAAACAAAAAACAAAAAAAAAAGAGAAAAAAACTTTTTACATATTGTATTATTTGTTAGACAATCCGCCATCCGCCATGATAACACATACTCTGTGAAAATATCAACTGGCTACCTATTCCTGTTCAAAAGATACTGCCCTTAAGAGTATTATCCTACCACACAACAATCCCTGTCTTTGGACAGATCAAGAGAATTATTATTTTTTCCAGTTTATTTATTTAATTAAATAACAATGACAGTGTATTGTCTTGCCACAACAATCCCTGGCTTCGGACGGATTGTTATAACTTTCTTTGTTGGTTTCGGACAGGCGGACGGCCGGACGGATAAGAGAATTATATATATAGATTCATCCTGTTTATAAAATCGCCAATCGATTGTTAGATTTGCAGACTCGTATTCTTATACATTTATTGTTTCATCTAGTGTACCAGAAGAATCTCACTTAGTACCGGTTCTATTTAATTCATTTATTAGTAATTTGGCTAATATTGTTGATGTAACTTGTTGCTACATGAGGATGTTGGCCTGTCTCTTCTGTTGATGACTACGTGAAGTTGCAACATAACCTATAAGCGGTCCAAAATTAGTGTCTACAAAATCGTCTGGCCGCGAATCCTCGTAGATGTAAATGTATGAACTATTATAAGTCACACCCAAAAATAGATTTGTGTACCATATTCTTGATATCTCGTTAATTCGTTGTGGACCTTTGAGTTCTTCACATTCATTTATTAAGTTCATTCAGAGCCCCATGTTCGTTATATCATCAAAAACAACGAATAAAGCCTTAGGACTTCTAGTTTGTTCTCATAAATTTATTTATAGATCCTCTGATTTAGTTCTCTTTTTTGTACTTTATCGGATCTATACTAGAATACGCGTTCATCGTCTGGAATCCATTATAGCTGGGCCTTATTGATGGAATTCAATCTGTAAGATAGAGCTTATACATTTTTTTATCTACTTGTTTTAATCTGAAATTTATGTCCACTTCCTCCGAACAGCATCCGTTATTATTAAGGCTTTCACCATTACAGAGTAGAAGAAAGATTCGAGATGCTTTCTTTCTCTGTATATGATTCTGTCGAACTTCTGGGCAAAGTTAATTTCAAAATTCCAAATTTCACTCGCTGTAAGGATACTCTTTTAGTATTCCATTTTGCTCAACAAGCTGTGCAATATTGTGTGCAATTATGTGTGTTTAAGTTAATGATAACTCTATCCTTAATGATTTGGAACTTTTCAATTATATTCTTTTTAAGAGCGTTTTAGAGCTTGGAATTTTTAATTATATATGGATTTTGTAAATTAAATGAACACAAAGGGACTGTAATAAAGCAATACTTAATTTTACTTGTGTAGCTGACGCGTTTCGAAGTCACTCCATCGGAGCTAATGAATACAATGTGAAGAAGTTGCAATCGACAAAAAAGCGGAAGTACATAATAAGAGGCGGTGGCCAATCAGATGTCAATTAGCTGAAGCATCTGATTGGCCTAACATAGGAGGTATAGGAGATAAATTTAGCAATACAATTTTGTAATTTTGTAAATTACTTTTTCCTTTTTTGTGTTTTTTATTGGTGTTTTTAATTTTTTATTTTCTTGCTGACTATGTACGAGGGGAGATCAAGAGGTAAGTTGCACTAACTCGCCGCAGGAGCGCGCTGTGTGTCGCAATCTTGGGCAAAGCGGAGAAAGGGACATTAACTGCGCAGACGTCGGATAGGACGGTTGCTGTGGTTTCCCGTCGTGTTTTGTGTGACTAGCGGGCTAAAAGCAATGGCGCGTCAACTGGATGTCCCACTCCAAACTTGAGGCGCGAGCAGCAGTCCGATTTCTATGGGCCAAACGGGTGAATTGAACGGACATTCATCGTGAAATCACTGCTGTATATGGAAATTGGGCGCCGGTGTGATTTTGTTGCACGATAACGCAACACCTGACAAGGCCCGCCAAACGTGCGAACTGCTGCAGCGATTCAAGTGGGAGGTTTGGCAACATCCTCTATACAGTCCCGACTTAGCGCCATGCGACTTTCATCTTTTCGGTAAGCTCAAAACGGAACTCGGTGGACAACGATTTCGAAACGATGAGGAGGTGAAAGCGGCTGTCACCGTGTGGTTACAAAACGCTGGAGAAGATTTCTATGCATCCGGAATCGAAAAGTTGGTTGATCGTTCGGATAAATGTTTAGGATCTCTTGGGAACTATGTGGAAAAGTGAACCTACATTGTATGCTGCTATAGCCGTGTTGCTTTTTTATAGGTGGTGTCATAAATGGCCATACCGTGGAAGTGCAACTTACTTTTTGATCTCCCCTCGTATTTTGTGAGTTATTCCCGTTGGAAACTTGAATAAATAAATAACTTCTTGGGACTATATTAAGAAACTGCAAAAGGGTATCTGTGGTATGCCTTTCCCTTTGCTAATCTATATCATTGTGATGATTATTAACTCTCGTGTGTGATTGCGAACAACATTTCCTTTTAATATGAAAATATTATACAAATGAACGCTCTACAGAGCTGTGTTTGAACGCTTTGAAGCCACGCTTTGGGCTGAGTAATCGATTTTCTTCCCAAAAGTAATCGTTATTCTTTCTCTAAATTAGCAGATATGCATGTAATCTAGACGTTTTCTTTTGTCCTATTAGAATCAAGATACCTTATTGGCTTCTCATCGTATGACGTTTATGCTGTTTTTTACATGGCATTATAATATCCTCAAAGCTATATCGATTATTAACAATAAATATTATCGTTTTCTTCCATATGGAAGATAAATTTTGTAATTATTCAAAAAATGTTGGAATTTCTTTGCCTCAAGAAAAACACTCTAATTTAATTTCTAAAAATATCACAGAGATAATTATTCTTTTTGTTTTATTTATTTTGTCATTTGTTCCTTTCGCCTAAATCCATTGTCAGTCATTTGGGAGTCGGTCGAATTGATTGGCCAAAGTGATGGCTTGGAATTCTCCATCAGCTGATTGAGCACAAAAGATTTCTTTTCTTTTCTCATAGACGGTGAAATCAATTTCATAATTACTCCAAAGGGGGTTCGGCATTTAATGGGTGGGCGTCGATGCGGCCATTTAATCGATGACAATAACAGCGACAGTGTCGACGACCACCAATCGCTCCACACTTTCGAATTCGGTCAATTCAATGGCACTTGGCATAGGGGGGGAAAAGGAGATTTTCTCCAACCCTCCCAATCGCCAATTGGATGCAATTTCTTATGAAGCTTTTGGAGTAGATGAAAGTTCAGGAAAATTGAAGCACAGATCATTCCTTTCTAAAATTGTGTTACCTCACCTTGGGATTGAAAAACAGTTTCCCTTCCTCAACTGTTTTTAAAGAATAATTTTATATATAAAGAAGAAAAAGCATTTTTTTCAACCTTAAATATCTTTTCTTATTTGAGCGTTTCATAATTTCCAGATACTGTAATCAAAAAGGGAAAACCTCTAATCCACAAATACTAAAATTGAAATATCGGATACATATTTCGGGTACCAAGTATCCATCTTCAGCGGAATGACAAGAGTGAAAATTAAAAAAAACAGAAGAAAATAAACCTTGAACCTACGGTATATAATATGTAGACAAGTGGGGCGGGCAAATTTCCAAGAATATCTCCCATTGGTTAAGCGAAAGTTATATTAACGAATGGACAGAGGAAGAGTTATATTAACAATGGACCACTTTAACAAGAGGAAGCCCAAGGGGAAACATCTTGCCAATCGCTCAAGATTTTTACGAGTGAATTCGAGAACCAATTACCTACAACCCTATCTTATTTCCCCCGTGTATGGTATAGATACGTGAATAATATCTTCGCTATTTTTGATACTAGTCCATGCGATATTATCTCTTTTCTCAGTAAATTAAAGTTTCCTACAATCAAATTCCCACATGAAATTGAAAGCGATGAACCCCTTCCTTTCCTAGATTTAAGTACAAGCATTTTTGTCTTCACTGAAGTCTCATATATTTCGCAAAATTTATATATCATTGGGTGCAGCAGGATAATGGTTATTTTATACCAATATATTACTCTGCAAGCCCCCTTCAAGAACAATGATGACTGTTAGCTGAGACATTATATCTCTATATAATTTTTTTAGTACACAATGTAAAGTAACTAATTTCGTTTGCCTTCACTATTTCACTATGTGTAGTTGGGCTTTACAATGGATAGAACTTTGAAAGGGTATCCCTGAACAGTTCCGGTCTTATGTGTTGACTATATTTTCTTGTATATTATGTTTCCTTTGGATGCTATGCTATGCAATTGCATTTGGTTCTGCAAGAAAAAAATCCTCAGGAATGTCTATATGTATAGTATTCTAGTGCATATGGAAGTTAAAATCAACATTTTAAGGATTTACTAACCATTACATTTTCGGTATTAGAAAATTACTAGGCAACAACAACATGGCGGTTGTTAGATAATGTCTCACTTTATTGGGCAATATCAATTTCCTTAGGGGTGATGATTAAATTTGTTAGCCACTTTTATGCATATTTCTTTTGTTTGTGCAGAGGAACAATCAGTTTGCTATTGTTCAATACAGTCTGAATTCTTGGCTTATTTGCGAGGTTGACAACTAAGGATGAGTCAAACCTCATTGGCCAAGTGACTTATTAATGAAATATTGTGGTTTATTTTGATGCCCTCAGATTGTTTTGTCGTGGGACAGGTGAAGTCTTGTCATGTTTGATGTCCTGTATGTGCGGCGGTTGACAAGTTATTTTGTAATTGCCTGTGTTGTTCCCTTGGTAAGAGATATACTCTCTTGTGCTCATAATTTCTGTTTCAAGGCTAATGTCAGAGGAATTGTCTCTGTTATGCAGATTTGTCAAGGGCCCAGTAGGGTTTGTCTCATTGCTTTGTTTTCGAGATATTTCTATGTCTACACTTATATGTACGAACCTGACAGGGTGTCTCAGAATTCATTGTACAAACTTCTAGGGGAGTTAGTATGGGTGATTCTAAGCAAAAAAGTTCATATGAACATGGGTCCGAATTTAAATGATAACTGAGATATGAACAGAAATAAAAATGCCGCCACCAAGATCAACAAGTTAATAACTCAGGTTCTGTAAAGCCTAGATTAATGAACTTTGGGGGAATAACAGGGTACATAAGACTGTGTATACCGTTAAAATTTGATCGAATTCCAACAAGAAATTTCCGAATTACTCATTCAACATCATAACACGTGCTCACTTGTGAGTACTAACTAGCACTTGTTACAATTTTGACAGTGTAATTCGGAAACTTCTAGTTGGAATTCAATCAAATTTTAACGGTATACACAGTCTTATGTACCCTGTTATTCCCCCAAAGTTCATTAATCTAGGCTTTACAGAACCTGAGTTATTAACTTGTTGATCTTAGTGGCGGCATTTTTATTTCTGTTCATATCTCAGTTATCGTTCAAATTCGGAATCATGTTCATATGAACTTTTTTGCTTAGAATCACCCATACTAAGGCGTGGTTTCCACATCACCGGAATCACGCCAGAACGGAACCCTAACGGAAAATTTTTATGACGTCACTTCCTTTCCATTCTGTTTTTGATCACCAGAATTTCGATGGAAAGTTTTTGAGCTGTGTTGAAGAAATATTTCCATTCCGTTTCGCTACAGAACGGAAAACCAATCAGAAGGCAGCATCGCCATGACGTCATCGCGTCAGCTTCGCTGCTGTCGCTCTGGCGCTTCGCCGCCATTATTGTCTCTATCGAATCGAGTCTGCATTCTCTCTTGGCGAACTTCGAAGAATATGGCTAAAAATAAAAAGAATATTGAAAAGAATCTGTTCTGCATTCACCTGGATGAGTTTCCAGGAGAAAAAACTTCATAAAAGTTTATCACCAATGTGATTTGTTTATAAATACTAAAATTTTGATATCAAACTCGAGCGTATTGTTATAGCAAAGTTGTATGTTGCAGGCGTCGTATTTTGCATGTACGGGTTCGAATCCCGCCCTCGAAAATTTTTTTTTCTTTTTTCTTCCTAAATTCATTTTAATATGTACGGAAGTCAGTAATCCATTTTGTAATCATAATCTCAATTTTCCAATTTGCTACTATTATTGTTTCATAAAATGAAAAGTTGTTACAATATATATTTATTTTATTTTATTAAAGACTACAAAAAAGAAGTCATAATCCGCATGCCCTTATAGTCATTATAGTTTGGCAGTAGATAATTTTCGTTCCTAGTAAAATTTGTGTATGTTTTTTCTGATATAAGAAAAATATAATCCCTAAAGTTAAAAAAAATTATAAAAATAATTAAATGTGGATAAATAAACTCCCTTTAAATGCTCATTTATCGCTTTGGGTTATATTTTATTAAGAGCCTGTCGGATTTCAAAGCCAAATACCTCGAAATTGAGAAGAGATAGCTCATAGTAAAGGCTGCGGTTTGTTGGTTGTAGAACAGTAAATTGACGGCAGATGACGATTGGGTTCTTATTTTCCGACGTACTTTTCTGTTAATGTGGAACAGCTCACACGACCAGAATGGAAACGGATCATTCTTAGAGGAAAATTTCCGTTTTGATTTTCTGATTCCTGTTTCTGGTGATGTGGAAACCACGCTTAACTCCCCTACAAGTTTGTACATCTGAGACACCCTGTATATTACTTTAAAGCACTTGAGATGCAGACAAAATTCATCAATTAACTAACAATGTTGTTACAGGAATTAACAACTAATGAGACCTATTTCGATTTACAACATTTATAGGTGCAACCATGGCGAAAGATTCACATCCAGTTGGTTAATCCGTTTAACACTCCACATTCAAAAATTTTTTAGTGCACAAGCAAACTCTTTGGGGCAACAGTCTCCTGTGGAGGCAGAAGTCTGTGCGTGTGTATTGATAAATATTGAATTTTTGAAATTCTGACTTCTGATTCTTAAAAATTCTTCTGTCTTCATCGATAAAATTGGTTACAATAAGCTTACTTTGAACGTTCCACACTTTCAGGGCCTCTATCTCCTAAACGCTTGGATCAATTAAAAAACACCAGGAATAAAACATTTCTCGAATATTGTGTACAATCTGAATATACCATTAGCAACAGGGGTTCCTAATTAAGCTTTCAAAGTTCCCCTCCACTCACAAGGGAGGGAGAGGGGCTATTTTTTGGCTAATGAATTTCCCCTGCGAAGTAATTCACTTTTGATTTTGGTACATGCATAATCATAGAAGGGAAGTAGTGAAACTTCCTTATGCTTTAACATTGACATAGAAGAAAATATTTTTTTATTACTGAATGCTTATCTGAAACCAATTGTTGTATACATTTCTTTATTAGAGTTAAAAGTAAACTAAAAAACTTAGTTTACAATTTTTGATGAGATATTTGTAGAAGATATTGCAACCGAACATTAAAGTGTGCAGTCACTCCAAATTGTCTCCGCGACAGTTTTGTGAAACTGTGGCGCAGCTGCAGATTTGGCTTCAATCGCAGGAATTGTTTTGCAGTTTGGGTCGTTTATTTAATTTCATTTAAAAAATATTGTAGAACAAATATTATTTATTTTTTCTTTGTTATGTAGTTAAATAAATTGTTAATGAAAGTAAGTATATTTAAAAAATAAATTGAATAAAAAAAAATCAAATAGATGCATAATCATAGTACCCTCATATCATGATTATGGTACACAAAATGTTTCTTTAAATTTATTATTAATTTATTAAAAAGAAGTGAATACAGCGTGGTAAGATTCTGTAAAAAAAAAACTGACGTTTTGGATAGAGTGAAAGTGATAATAGGGGCTTAGAAGACGTCTTATATTATACAGGGGCTTATAGAGGGGGGAGGGAAGAAGAATGTAGGGAGGGAAAGCCAAAGACACTGAAAGAAGCTGTAGAAAGCCCCTTGACAAATTAGAGAATACAGTAAAACCCCGTTACAACGTACTTCAAGGGACCTGGAAATTTGTACGTTATTCTGAGGTGTACGTTATTCTGAAACTGGGGGGGGGGGTTGTGAACAATGCATATATTCATAGAAAAACATAAGAATACATGAATGCATTTTATTTTATTCAATACAAATACACTATAGCATATACAATATGTAGTATTACATTCATTTTTTAATGATTTCCGGGTTTATATGTGCTACACAGACCAACCAATGAAATGTGAACTCGGCTTAATTAGCCCATTGGCCCAGTTGCAACTTTCGCATGGGCTGCATTGACCAATCAGAGCAAGACATGTGAACGATGTACGTTGTACTGAAGGGATAATTTAACCAAGGGAATGTAAAATTAATACGTTATTCTGAAATGTACGTTAAAGTGAGGTACGTTATTCTGAAACTTTTTAGCATTAAAATACCTACGTTTGGGACGGGGATTTGAAATTTGTACGTTATTCTGAAATGTACGTTAATGTGAGGTACGTTGTAACGGGATTTTACTGTAGTTGGAGGGAGAAGGGAGTGGGGGGAAAGGTAATGAAAGAATGGTGCCTTTGCGAAGGTTAATGTCTGTCAAGGATTTTTGAGTAAATAACAGAGCGGGACGAGGAGGTGAAATTATGGAAAACAATTTAATGAAAATTGAATAAATAAATTGAAATCTTTGCGAATTGCAAAGAATACAGCATAAATATTTAAGGTACAACATTCAACATCAGTCCAGGCCAGCTGCTGTGTCTTCACGGTATGAGGATCCGTCCAAGTTCCTTCACCATTAGATCCAGGACTAGCGGTGGCGACAACTGGCTGATGAAGAGTAGATGTAAGTTGTGAAGTTATAGGGTTGGGCCACTGAGAGCGATTGTCGATTTCTTCTGGCACCGCAAATTCAGGGCGCGGCAACCTCGCCGGGTAAATCGACGGGGAAGTGAAGACTGTAGGAAGTAGAATCATTCATTAGAGGTAAGGCAATACAAGCAAGTAGCACAAGTAACATTATCAATTAAAAGTTCCAACTATAAACTCTATGAGCTACGAATATTACCCACGGAAGATGATCCCGAGTCCAAGCGCGGACATTCGCGAGGGGGCCCAACGCAAATTCCAGCTATGTCTGCAAGAGGGACGATAACTTCCGAGGTCCCCCACTTCCACGTGAGAGTGTAAAATTCGTCGGTTTGTTGGCTACAATTGTCCCCGCTGTCGTCTGAGCTAACGAGGGGGTATGGGCCCGTGAATTCTGTAGTATTCTTTAAATAGGACGTCTGAGCGGGACACCGTTGTTAGACTTCGAAGGCACAATTATGGCTGCAGGCGTCTTCTTCTCTCTATTGTCTTCCGCTCGCAATCCCAGTATCAAAACATAGGATGTATGCGAAGCGTGCAGAGGACGTCTTCTAGAGCAAAGGTAATATCTAAGAGAGTCATTCCTTAATTCTAATGAGTTCTTACAGGACGGAGAACCATCGGCACATGGGTACGTGGGACCTCCTCCACCTCGGGACGAGCCTTTCGAATCGCGGCGTCGGGAAACTCTGTCTAGCTTCGGGCGGGTTAAGCACGACCGACGTCTTCGGTATTGGGAGCGTCTCCGGGGCGGCAAACCGTGTATGGGCGATCCACTACTTGGTTCTCGGCCGGCACCTCGGCCGTCGTCGGCGGACACCTTATGGTTTATGGAAGAAGAAATATGAGAAATTTCGACAAAGTCTTTTAGCTTACTGTTTCTTGTTTTCCGTCCGCATCTTCTGCCTAATGTCGGAGATCCATGGCCTTTCCTCGTGTTCTTTGCTGTGTCTCCTTTTGGTCCGCTGTTGGAGCTGAGGCTGTTGTCATTGCCCCAGCGAGCACCCTTTAACGATGATAACAGGCAGGTTACCCAGGTGATTTAATTAAACGCCATCAAATGAGGCCCGTTCGCCCACTGGCCGGTCATGCGAAGTCCGTCGGGAAGGTGAAGAGAAACATATTATTACGGCCTCCCCCGATGACCGTACATAAGCGCTTTGATGACGAATAACGTTTCTTAAACGTAGCTGGACCTAGCCTTTGATATTCTAATTGGAGGAAGGACCTAAGATGCTGTGCTCCACTTCTCCATACTTTTGCACTTGATGGAATTTTGCCTTTAAATCTGCTATTCCTAGCCAACCACAGTTCGTAGTTCAAAAAGATGATGGAAACTGCTAGATCCAGCTTGAACACAGCGCCGATGGAGTCATCCATCAAGAATCGCACACACTTGTATGAAAATTTGCTAAGACGAAAGTGCTGCTTTAGGCGATCCCAGATGGATTTGCCGAACGGACACTCATAAAACACATGACTAATTGATTCTGAAAACCCACAAGTAGGCAACCAGCTGATCCGACCACTTTCCATAGATGGAGACGCTGGAGGGTAATAAATCCGTGGTGCAGCAACCGCCATTGGATGTTCACAACTGTTCTTTCAAAAGCTATTGCTTTAATTGTCTTCACTATGCTTAACCACGGATAATCAGGATGCAACCGCACGATGACAGTAGTCACATCCTGGTCGGATTGATGGAAGAACCATGATAACCGAAGATTGGCCGGTCTTGTGAGTTTAAAAGTCTAAGTCCGGGAATAAATTTTGTCAAAGTCTTTTGATATATCACGTAAAAGTCTGGTGTTTTAAGGTCTATCGTCACTGGCAACGTAGACGGAAACGGTAACCTGTTCATCTTTAAGAAGAAGCGTAGATGCATAAACACAAAGTTAGCCCATGAGGGGGGAGAAAAAACACACGAATCAAAGCGGCCATTCTGGCTGCGATGAGGTACCGTCGAAGATCGGGTAATCCCACTCCCCCTTTCTCCACTGGGATAAACATGTACTCCGTTCTGAATGGAATTTTCCGGTCCTTATGATCCCACACACAGTCAACAATAGCTCTGCGCACTTTTAGAAGATCTTGTTGGGATGGCAAGGTGAACAGGCATTTCGAAGTCGTGACTGGTATGATGTGCGTTTTTATAAATCTCGCCTTGACAAACATCGAGGTATTAAAACAAAAATTTTTGTCAAGGCGAGAAATACATTTGTCAATCACTTGTTGCCAGTGACGGGAATCTTATGTCCGGGAGAAAGGAAAACTCATATCCTAACACCGTCACTTGGCCACACCATGTTATTGGAAAGTTCTTTAGATCGTCGCCCGTCCACTTTCCAATAGCGATGCCTTTGGATTTGACGAGGTTGATGAAGCTCCCCGTCGAAACACTGAAGCAATCAAAGGTGACTTTATAAATGTTCAGAGAATATGCGTCGGATGCAAATAAAACTACGTCATCAGCATACGCCAGCGTCCGGATGTTGATCGACGCTACTGGGAGTTCATATCCTCGAACATCAGGATGGCGATTTAGATGCTGAAGTAATAGCTCCAAGTAGAAGATATACAGGAGGGGGGAGAGTGGACACCCCTGCCTTACAACCTTTGACATTTCGAAGAAGGATGAAATGGAGCCATTAATCGCTACGCGAAGCGAACAGTGCGGAGATTATCACAGCAAATTTCTGAAGATGAAGATGGTGAAACACTTTGAAAAGAAATTCCTGGTCGAGGCTTAAATAGCCAGCGTTTGCTGTCGAATTTGTGCTTCTTCCAAGACACGTCGAATGGCAATGAGGTTGTCAGTCATCCTTCGTGATAGAATTGAACAGGATTGTCCCCGGTCAAAAAATTCGTCCGCAATTAGTTTCAGTCGTTGTTGAAACACCCCAGTGAAAACCTTGTAATCTCTGTTAAGAAGTGTTATCGGTCTCCACTGGGTCACCAGTTCCGGGTCTGACACTTTGGGGAGCAGAATAATTTTCCCTTTGACGAATTCCGATGTGATGGAAGACGGATCTTGAATGATGGAATTGAAAACACACACCAGGAAATGCCCCAGAAGTTTCCAGGTCGCATTGTAGAAGGAGTACGGGATGCCGTCTAAGCTCGGACTGGACCAATGACGGCCATCCCTCGACAGAAACTTCTTAACTTCATCTTCAGTGAAGGGACGGTAATACACAGGTCAGTATCCTCCGAGAAAGGTTTTAGTGCCTCTGTCCGTTTCTTCGTGGCATCAGATGGAACGATTGGGTTGTCGAAAAAAGATGCGAAGTGGGAGCAGAAAGCTGCCAAGATGTCTGAGTCAGTTTCCACTACCCTACCATTCACCACCATACGACGACAATGCTTGTTATTGGCCCTTCGTCTCTCCTCGGCAAACACAGCTGATGACATATGCCGGACGTCCGTAGCCCAGGTGAGTTTGGCCCTTAGATCGGCGCCGGCAGCCTTCCGGATCATTAGAGCATTGATCTCACTCTTCACCTGGCGTATGTCGTCGGCAAACTCCTCCGTAGGGGTAGAACAACGGAGGAGACGCAGGATTTCTTGCAGCATGAGGAGATGACGACGGCGACGTCTAGCAGCGTCCAACCCAATCTTCCGAAAAAAAACGCTTGATTTTAGTTTTTAATATTACCACGTCTCTAACGTAGGAGCACATTGTGGAGATGTTTTTCCACAAACTGAACGAACATACTCTTGTACTATTCTTCGTCGAGTAGAGAAACATTCAGGAACCAACTGCGATGATGACTTGTGCCTGCAGCTGATGCTGGAAATGGAAGGTTCCACGACCACATGATGGCACTGTGATCGGAGAATGAGCATGGAATAACCTCCATTGTACCAGGCGTACCA
>JAHWFO010076042.1:2370598-2381650 GCA_023313115.1 Rhysida immarginata | reverse complement strand
TGCTTCAGTTCTCTCAAGTTCTCTCGAGGTGCTCCTTGGCTGCTGAATGATGAAAGCAAAGCTTTCGAAAAGCGCTTACAGACTCAGGTTGTATTTTTTCATTTTATTTTCGGTCTTTTTCTTTTTGTTCATTTCCTGTTTCGTTGTGGAAAAAGAGTTTTATTTTATTCTCAAGTTTTTTAAACTACAACTATTTAGAAATTCGATATGGCGCTCATATTCTTTCAATTGTTTATCCCTAATGCACGTCATTCGAGTGAAATGGTCAGAAATTGACTGAATCACCCGGTAGTTTGTATCTGGATCGACTCGATCTACTTCTGTAGTACGAATGAGGTATCAGAAAAGACTACGATGTTGCACCCCAGAACGATAAACTTTTGAAAATGAGGAACGGAATGATAAGTTCGATTGTTACCGAATTTACGTGTAAAATTTCACGAGCCTCTTGCATTTCAAACACGTGCTACGGATTTTAACAATCGTCACGATAAACATGAAGCAACCCTCTATAAAATTTTCCGAACAAAATTTTGACATCATTAAACAAGTTTCTAATATTGTCGATTTTAGAATTTCTGTTTCTTATGATATTATCCCTTATGGATTTCAAAGATAGGGATGAACCAACTGAGTTGAAACTTGCAACTTAGACTTT
Organism: Rhysida immarginata; assembly: GCA_023313115.1. NCBI lineage: Eukaryota > Metazoa > Arthropoda > Chilopoda > Scolopendromorpha > Scolopendridae > Rhysida > Rhysida immarginata. Next base: position 2,380,992 of record JAHWFO010076042.1, on the reverse strand, counting down.
GCATCCAAACGGATCTCTGCATGGTTTCTTCATAAAATTGGTTAAGTAACTGTATCACTACCCTGGATTATTCCATATCAAGTAGACCAAGGGCTCCGTTTGACCTCCTGCCAACCGAATAAAAGACTTTGTCGAGGATTCCAGAAAACCATGCTTTTATAGGAGCTATAGTAAAAAAGCGACTTATAAGAATGCACGCTTGATCTATACGTTTATCCAGTCGGCCGCCGTTTGCGCGATAACTTGCAAACTGTTTATCTTTTTCAAATTTAGTTTTCGACACTATGATCATCAAAGTCTTAGCTTGGCTGTATGAACTTTGTTATTTGTATTTCTACCAATAATAAACCATTAAGGAATGGCATAACCAAGTACCGAAAGGTTAAACTAAACCATTCGCGGAACTATATTTTTAAACCGCCCTATGTTAACATTGGAAATTTCTAATGGACAATAATGATACCATTAAACCACGTACCTTTGAAATAATTTCGACTATCATTAATATTACGTTATATTCATTCATGACACATCATTCCAAGCTGTTTGATATATTACATGCCATATTTAACCATTGAAAGTTCCAATGAGCCATAATGGTTCCACAAACCAGGTTCCTTGAAACCAATTTCGACTATCGTTAATTTTACGTTATATTCATTCATGACACATCATTCCAAGTCGTTTGATATATTACATGCCATATTTTAGCATTTAAAGTTCCAATGAACCATAATGGTTCCACTAAACCAGGTCCTTGAAACCAATTTCGACTATCATTAATTTTACTTTATTCCACATTTTACTATTCATGACACATCATTCCAAGTCGTTTGATATATTACATGCCATATTTTAGCACTAAAAATTTTTGAGGGTGTCATAAGGCTACTATTAGAGACTACTGTCAGAGGATTTTCAAAATGGTTCATTCCCGGAACCATATTTATTAATTGGCGAAAATAGTAATTTATATCCGCCTCTATCTCGTCATTACGATTTGTTTGATATATTACTTAATATACAGGTATTGGACATTGAAACTGAAACACCTTCGCAAATAGCACTGGATACCCCCAGGGCTGAAGAGAACCTTCTGCTAGGTAATTAATCGTATGCATATCAATGAATTACGTGTCAGAGTTCTTGGTAGTCACTCCAGTAGAAAAGTTCGATAGTAAGCTTCAAATTGTCTGTGCAGAGCGCTATAATGGGAGACATATCCGACTTCAAAAGAGGGCAGATTGTTGGCGCGCGTCTAGCAGGTGCATCTGTGTCCAAAACTGCCACACTTTGTGATGTCTCACGTGCTACAGTATCCAGGGTGATGTGTGCATATGAACAGGAAGGACGAACCACGTCCAGGAGGAGCAAGTGCAGGAGAAAACGGAAGTTGTCGGAAAGAGACGTCAGGACATTGACCAGGATTGTTGCACGAAAGCGGAAAACCACCGCAGCAGAAATCACCGCAGAAATGAATACACACCTCCAGGAACCTGTATGCACGAAGACAATCCGTCGTTACCTGCATAAATCCAACATCCATGGCAGGGTTGCTATACCGAAGCCTTTCATCAGTAGTACAAATGCCTCCAAGCGGGTTCAGTGGTACCGGACGCATAAAACCTGGACGTTGGATGACCTCAAACGCGTCATATTCTCGGATGAGTCTAGCTACACTGTCTTCCAAACAACAGGGAGGGTATTCGTCTGGAGGAGCCCCTCTGATGCCTACAACCCAGACTGCTTGGCAGCCACAGTCAAACACGGAGGTGGATCAGTAATGGGTGGATCAGTAATGGGTGGATCAGTAATGGTTTGGGGTGCAAACTGTGCAGGACCTCTACCGATCCTTCCCAAGACGTGTTGCTGCTGTGCTGGCTGCCCACGGTGCCCCAACACCTTATTAAATAAAGATTTTGGATTTCTACCAGGTGTTTCAGTTTCAATGTCCAATACCTGTATCTCTCCATTGAAAATTGCTAGGTGGGGTCGTAAAGATATCATTTGTGCACGTGCTATTGAACAGACTACTGCTTCTTACATATACAGAGGATGAGAAGGAATGAAGATCAACTATTTTGAAAAGTCTTGATAGGAGCGCCGTACTATTTCAAAGTGGCTAATATGCAAATTTCTGTACACTTGCTTCCTATGAAGTACTCTGAAAGTTGGATTGTCGAAAAGAAAACATGCCTTTCCCAAAATTATATCCCATAATAAAAGGCAAAGCTCAGCAGCTTTTACAAATGAAATGGTCAACTTCATAAATAATTCGTCAAAAAAAAACCTGTAACCACGGTGCCAGCACTGAAGAAAATACACAAAACTGGACGTCCTATTGGAGTGAGTGCTTGTAAGTTAAAACGCATCAGAAACGTGCTAAAATCCGTAAATCCCCCAAGCCAAAAAAGTATGGCCAGACTACTGAACCTTCCTAGGTCAACAATCAGATATCATATTTCGAATACATTCAATTTGGTAATGAGAAAAAAAAAATTGACAGAGGCTCTGGTGACTGCCAAAGCCGCGGGGTTTTAAGGCGTAGAACTACTACTGTATGTTATTATTGGTTACCGTTTGTGTGTATTTTTTGACGAAAAATAGAACAAAATTAAAAAAAAAAGTTACTATATTCAATTTCATTTCAATTTTGTTGTTCTAAGCTTCTTTAATCATTATACACACAGTCCTGAAGAAAGCCACGGCTGAAACGCGTCGACTCTATGTCATAAAATCACTGTTGTTTTAAAGACCCATATATTTATATTTTTACAAACAACTAAGACCAACATGTTTGAAAACATATACGAGGGTTGGGGCATAAGTCATGGCAACTATTTTTTTTTCTCAGAGCTAAGGGATGGTATCATAAAATGTCATATGTCTCAAAGAAGCTGTGACTGCTAGTATGTTTCCACAACATTATATGGCTCCGTGAGTTCCTGATGTTGCGCAGAGAGCAATGTTAAATCAGTTCTCAATCAACCACCGTGCAAGGTGGATGTAACCCGAGTTGAACAACGCTCGTATATCAAAACAGCCGTTCTCTATTTTGATTTCTGTTATTTATTCTGGAAAATGAAATCTGTAATCATGTTTCAGAATAAAAATTTTCCAGAACATGAAACCTGTAATGTTGTCAACTACCTTAATAAACATGAGAAGCAAAGTGTTGGCGTGTTGTTAAATGTCCGTACATTTCGTCCATTCCTTGTCCTTTCATCTGTATATTTCACATTTTCCACCCATGCTTGAATTCTCATAAAAAAAAATAGTTGCCATGAGAATTATTTTAGTCAGATTTATTGTTTTGTTTTAAGAAATTAACAAAACTTCAAAGTTCATTTATTAAAATAATTAATCTGCTTAAAATATTTTACAACATATTTTTAATAGAAAACTAGAAGCGTACCCACCCGTTTGTATAATCGGGAAATAACCCATTGTTAGATAACTCATTGTTAGATTTTTTCTTTGTTGTGACAACGTCCACCATCGCTGATTTTATATAAATGATGATGTACTGATTTCGCCGGCAGATGACAGGATTTCATGATATTGTCTTAAAACGCTCGTGTTTCCATGCTTTTATACCTAATGCACAGACCTTCTTTATATTAAAAGCACAGGCATTTTCTCGTAGGCCATGGTTAGCTCCAAATAGTTCCAAGAAACGCCGCACACGAATATGCTGCAGTAGCGCCAGTCCGTTATTGCGATGGCGAGCATAAAATTCACTTAACTTTAACTTGCTGTAACTTTTGACGCAGTGGCTCATTTGGTGTAATTTTTGCTTATTATTCAAGACTCAACCTTCCTCTTTCCAACGAGATAATGACCATAGTTGTAGGATATAGTGATAGAAAGATATAGACTGAGATATGTACATCACTTTTTGAACGAAAAACCGCGACTGAATTTTTCCTCGGCTGCACCCCTGATAGACGTAGTTCTACGTCAAAAATAAAGTTCCTAGTATCTCAGGAGCCAATATTGAGAAGAGATGCCAGAAATCATCACCATTGTACAAATTTCTTCTGGAAAAATTGAGAAACATTATTACCACTGACGAGGCATGGTTCTATTTTTAACCGACTTCAAAAAAAGGAGGTTATCAATTCGATGCGTATGTATGTAATATATGGTAGTCTATGTGGGCTTCTAAACAAGTATGCCGAATTTCATACGTGCTTGTATGTATGTATGTTTGTCCACGTATTTCTCAGAAACTAGAAATCGAATTGCAATAATTCGTTTTTTTTTGGATTAAGTATCTTTCGAATTAGGAATAAATCCAAGTTTCATCAAAATCGGTTCAGTAGTTTTCAAGATATGGACTGATATAGCTAGGCAATAGTGAAAGTTTCATTAAAGTCGTTTTTTTTATACTCTGTTTAATCTTGTTACAGTTCACATGGGAAACCGAAGCCTCGAACAACTGTCTACGAGGGTGGCCAAAAAGTAATGTCGCGTATTTTTTTCCTCTAAAATCGTGACCGGGAAAAAATAAACACATGTACTTAATCTTTATACTTAACATGTACATTCAATAGAACAATTTAACTCTTATTTTTTCACATAATCTCCAAGCCGATTGAGGCAACTATCCTAGCGATGGACAAGTTTTTCCACGCCCTGCCGATAAAAGTCGTTCGGTTGAGTGTGGAACCAGTTTCGAACTGCCGAAGATATGGTAGTCACTGGAAGCGAGGTCCGGGCTGTATGGGGGACGAAGCAATGTTTCCCAGTTCTATCGCTGCAACAAGTCAGTGACCCGTTTCGCTGTGTGGGGACATGCGTTGTCAAGGTGCAGCACGATGTCCTCCATTGCCAAGTCAGGTCTTTTCCTGCGTATGGCCGCTCGAAGATTCCTCAATGTGCCTCTGTAGCGGTCGGAATTGACAGAATTGTGAGGTGGAAGAAACTCAAGCAATATCGGACCCCAAAAACATGTCAACATGACCTTGCCGGGTGATGGCACAGTTTTTATCTTTTTCGTTGTGGGAGATGAGGTGTGTTTCCAAAACTGACGATTGCATCTTCGTTTCGGGCGTGAAATGGTGGACCCATGATTCATCACCTGTGATGATTCGTTCCAAAATATCCTGACCCTCCTCCTGGTATCAGGTGATATGCAGGAAACAAGCATTGAAACGAGCACCTTGATGTTCGGCCGTCAACTGTCGTGGCACCAATCTGCATGACACTTTGGGAAAGCCGAGCTGTTCGTGAACATTATCGTACGCCGTCCCATATGAAATATCCAACGTTGCAGCAATTTCTCTCACGGTAATCCGCCGGTTTTCCCGCACCTGCGCTTCCACAGCAGCAATATTGCTGTCAGTCATGGATTCCCGCGGTCGGCCAGAGCGATGTTCGTCCAGCAGGGCCTCTCATCCTTCTTTAAAAGCGTTGCACCAGCGTTGTACTGTTCGGAGCTGCATGATATCACTTCCGTACACCGACATAATTTCCTTACAGATATCGACTGGTTTCAGTCCTTTTGCATAAATAAAACGCATAATACTCCGCCGCTCAAATGCACTGGACGATGACATGAGAGCCGTCATCTTGTTTGGACGGTCACGTCACTAGTGCTAGTAAGGATGCACACGACACTAACAGGAAACTTTTAACAGTGAACCGAACTAACTTTTATTTATCGCAATTTTCTCAAATCTGCCGTCATTTTTGAGAAAAAAGTACGCGGCATTACTTTTTGTTCATCCCTCGTACAAAAAACCGTCACATTGCAAAACCATCATGGTATGGGGAGGGATTCGTATAACGGCAAAACGTTTTTGCGAATTATCAAGCCTGGGGCTAAGATAAATACAGATTATTATACATTCAAACCGTTTTTGGACATCGATGCTCGAAATTTATATCCGAAAGGCGACAGCATTCTCCATCAAGATTCTACCCCTGCTCATGCAGATTGATTTCTTGGGGAAAAAAGTGAAGTACATTCACCCGGACAAATGGATGCCGCACTCTCCAGATGCAGCTCCCATGGCCTATTTTGCTTGGGGTTACTTAAAACAGAAACTATGGGGTCGCAAAGTGACAAGCCTAAATGGGCTTAAAAAGGCTCTTTTCGGTGATTGTTAACTGTAGAACTTAAATAATATTATTTTTTCTGTGTTTGTTTTTATTTGGCATTATTTACTCACTCCCCTTCACTCTCTTATTTTAGCATGGTTATATTCTCACATCTTTCCTACGAGGTGGGCAACTCTCGTGCCCCCGACTATAGATATATCCGAAAATGAGATGGCTTAAATTTATAAATACAATAAAGGATAGTTTAACAAATTTTAAAATTTTTAGTCTCCCTATTTTTAATTGAGATGTTCACAGTTTGTAGCTAGTTTTGATTTCCTGTTTTGTGCTTGAGCTTGGTTTTTGTGTTGTATGTTTACTTTTGTTTATATTGTGTGTGTTGTTTTAATGATTTTTATTGTTGGCTTTCTATTTGTTTTTATTTTTGTATGTAAAAATCTTGCGTATAGGGCCAAATGATCGTAGCGCTCATAATTCCAACCAACCAACCGATTTTATGCAAGAGTAGCGAAAGAGAAAAAAACTGGTCACTTCGATGGGCACTAATACCGACCTTTGACGGATAGTTATCATTGTGAGAAAGTAACCAAAAAGGGGAACCTCTAATCCACAAGGAGAGATGAAATACCGGATACGTATTTCAATTTCTCCTTGTGGATTAGAATTCCCCTTTTTTTGGTTGTTGCATTCCACAGTTTTTGCTTACCGTGGAAACTGTAGAGGTTTTTTTCACTTTTGTGGTGAGAAAGTAAGTAAAAGAAACGAGGGAAACTTTTCTAAGGAGTGATAAGGGCCAAAAATCTGACGGTAGCGCTCGCCTAAAAAATAAATCTAATAAGAAGCGATCGCGAGAACAAAAGTGGGAAAGGGGAGTCCTGGTAATTGCAGGAAGTCTAGTTCGGAACAACACAACATTAGCATCTGCTTCTCTGAAAGATGGAATCTGAAACTAGCCCGTTCAGACTAATCGGCTAGTCGGGACTCCTCGGGGAGGCTATGCCAATATCCCCCAGTATCCTTGGTGTCAATTTCCATCCCCTTACTGAGCTCGGTGATGGGTGGGAAGCGAGGAGTCTGAAGTTTTATTCTTTTCACTTATGGAATACAATAACAATAATGATGTTTCAGTAATGAAAAGAAAGTGGAGAAAGAAATAAGCTGTAAAGACCCTCGATTCATTGTCGTGGAGAAAGTGGAGGACATATCTTTTGGGGCATTTTCTCCATCCGTTATTGATAGAACAATACAAAATTGTGGAAGAAAGAAAAATCTGAGACGGTAATCAAATGGCAGCCTTTTAATGGAGGTTTTCGATTCGAAGAAAGCTGGACTTTAGCTGTATTCAATGAAGAAGATGGATATTTTCAGGCGCACTGTTGCTCACCGAATTCTGAAGTAGGGGTGTTTTTATCTGTAGAAACTTAAAGGCGTAGATGATGAGACACTTTTGGCTTTCGGGCCAAGGGTGGTAGTATTTCAGAAAATTAAGATTTTTTGAACTGTTCGCGAGTGTACCGCGCATGGCAAAATGGCACTATAGAAAATAAGCGACATGGAAATTCTGGTGCACTACGATCCATAGACGAAAGAGGAGAAAGGCAGCTGTGGCGCTGTGTTCGGGCGACGTACTACAGTGGAACAAGTTACAGCCCATATGAACAGAGGATACCGCCTATGTGTCCAGAATGACGGTTTGTCGAACGTTACTGCGTATGGGATTTCGCAGCAGACAGATGATGATAGCATCTATGCTAATAACTGTGCATTGGCGGATGGGGCTGGAATTTGCACGGCAATACCAACACTGAACATCTACTGATTAGATCAATCACGGTTTTGCTTCATCGGACGGATGGAGATTGGCGCATACGGCGAGAAACTTCAGAAAACAAACACTGTTAACCATTTGTGGGAAAAACCTAAAGGTGCCAAAGACGGAGAACGAATAAAAGAGGCTACGTTAAAGCGTTCAAATGAACAAAAGGACCAGGATTCTAATCAGAAACGAATGACGAATATAGGAGAGATGGGCGAGACATAAGAACCCTGGAATACAACAAACAAGAAATTAAGCCTGCCGAGGAAGGTATAGGAAAGTAGCGGAAGCCCTGAGTTCATCTATTTTTTAATTCCTTCATCTGCACTTTTTAACCCCCCCCCCCATTTTTTTTTCTTCAAAAATTGATTTTCTCGAACCTTGTATTTAGAAAATATAAAAGTACCCTATCTTCTTTCCTTTCTCATCATTTTCGATCGAATGATATATCACACAATATGTTGCCATACAGTTCTAAAGAATAAGTGATTGCCATCTCCATAACTCCGACCCTATTGGGACAGTTTGGCCCAAACTATACACTGATGTTGATCTTGCTTAGAGGAATCGGCATACCGAATTTCACTTCTTTATATGCATAAATACACGTAGACCTTTTGGTCCCCTCTAATTTCCGCCCCCAAAACTCCGAACCCAGTAAGTCAATCAAAACCAAACTAAATAGTGAAGGTGCACATGCCCACAGTAAGCTACATTCCAAATTTCAACCTTCCACGTCAAAAAATGCGGAAATTATGAAGGGGACGGACGGACGGACAGACAGACAGACATCGTGAAAACAATAAGTAGCTCCAGTCTTCCGCTACTTAATGATGGATATTAAGTAAAAAAAATAAAAAATAAAATAAAATCTTGTAAGCATTCCAAGGAGGAGCTTTAGCAGTGAAGCAGAAATACATTTACACGTTTATTGAAAAGAAATTAATCCCCCCCCCCCCCCGCCTCCCGAGTAGGGTAGGGCAAGTCATCTATTTTTACCCCTTCATCTGCACTTTTTTACCTCTCCCCAAGTTTTTTTTAATCAATAAATTGATTTTCTCGAACGTAATATGTAGAAGATGTAAAAAATCTCGTATTTTCTTTCCTTTCTCATCATTTCCGAACGTATGATATATCACAAGCCATATGTTCGCATAGTTCTAAAGACCACGTGACTACCGCCCCCGCAAATCCGACCCCAATGGAACACCTGGGCCTAAACTTCATAGTAATGCAGATCTTGCCTAGAGGAATCTGGATACTGGATTTTCGCCTTTATGTACCTAAATAGCACATAGATATGTTGCCCTCTCTGAATCCCACCCCCGTAATTCCGACCCGTATACCAATCAAAACCGAACTAAATAGTGCAGATGGACATGCCCATAGAATTTCAACGTTCCAAATTTCAACCTTCTACCTCAAAAAATGTAGAAATTATGAAGGGGACGGACTGACATTATAAAACCAATAAGCAGCTCCATTCTTATTCTACATACGAGGGTCAGTCAAATGAAAACCGGAAATAATTTTTACAGCTCCTTTATTACAGACGGAGTTGGTACGCTATTTTTCAATGTAGTCCCCATCTTTTCGATGCATTTCTGCCATCGAGTCGGGAAGGCATGGATACCTCGGGAAAAAAATCCTCATATAAAGGAGATCTTGCTTATAGGAATCAGCATACCGAATTTCACTTCTTTATATGCATAAATAATCTAGACCTTTTGGTCCCTTCTAATTTTCACCCCCAAAACTCCGACCTTAGTGGGCTAATCAAAACCAAACTAGATAGTGAAGGTGCACATGCCCATAGTAAGCTACATTCCGAATTTCATCCTTCTACCTCATAAAAGCTACTTATGAGAATGTGCCTTGGTCTGTACGTTTATCCGGCCGTCCGCCGTTTGCATGATAACTTGAAAACGAATTAACTTTTTCAAATTCTGTTTTCAGAAATATAACCATCAAAGTCTTAGCTCGGCCGTATATCAACTTTTCAGAATTTTTCGTGGAACCCTTCAAGTCGAATTCACGTGCTAAAACAGTGAGTGTAAAGAATACAAATATAATGGCATGTCATATAACAATCGATTTGTCAAGAAGGTATATATTGTTACTTTCTGTTCATCTTTTATGGATTATTGACATCGGCGCCCGCACGTGAAATCGCTTTGTCGACGCATGATTGCTCAAGTGCTCATAATCTATATTATTACGTTGCGGAAGAATGGAGCTACTTATTGGCTTTATAATGTCCGTCCGTCACCTTTATAATTTCTACAGTTTTTGAGGTAGAAATTTGATATTCGGAATGTAGCTTACTATGAGCATGCCCATCTGCATTATTTAGTTTGGTTTTGATTGGTACACTGGGGTCGGAATTACGGGGGTGGGATTTAGAGAGGGCAACATATCTGTGTGCTATTCAGGTACGTAAAAGCGTGAAATTCGGTATCCAGATTCCTCTAAGCAAGATCTACAGTACTATGAAGTTTAGGCCCAATTGTTT
>JAHWFO010076042.1:2328649-2370498 GCA_023313115.1 Rhysida immarginata | reverse complement strand
CACGTGGCTCTTAGAACTATGGCAGCATATGGCTTGTGATATATCGTACGTTCGGAAATGATGAGAATGGAAAGAAGATACGAGGTTTTTTACATTTTGTACATATTACGTTCGAGAATATCAATGTTTTTTGATTAAAAAACTTGGGGAGAGGTAAAAAGTGCAGATAAAAGGGTAAAAATAGATGACCGCAGGATCTGCCACTTGTCTTACCCTACTCGAGGGGGGGGGGGGTAATTTCTTTTTAAGTTATGTATTTATGCTTCGCTGCTAAAGCTCCTCCTTGGAATGTTTACAAGATTTTATTCATTTCCAGTCTTCCTATTTCTTCCCGTTTTGTGTCCTCAGCAAATACCTTCGTTTTTACACACGTTTATTGAACTTCACTTGTTCCTCCCTACGTTGACCATATATAAGTCGTTTTCTAGTATTCATTTTATCATATATTATATCATTCACAAACTCACAAACCTCCAAGGTCCCTCTTCTTATTTGGCAAGAAACTTGAGTGGGTAAAAAGTTACAATATCTTGGTGTCATGATATTGGAACGACCAAGTCCTATAGGTGCTTAACATAGCAAACACGTTCAGCTTGATTGCGCTTCTGGGACGGAACAGCGCTCTTTGTGTGGATAAAAAACTCTTGTTATATAAGGTTGTGTTTCGTACTATTTTACTCCATGGAATGTTTGCTTGGGCTTCTATTTGTAAATCAAGGTAGATCTCTAGACCTTCCAAAATATTACTGTTCGACCCATTGCCCAACTTGACAGAAGAGTTGAAAACAACCATTCTATCTATGAAGATCTGGGGATGACCCATATTGGCACCTACGTCCAGACACTTATGACAACATGCTGTTCAAGATGGAAAACTATGAAAATACTCTGGTTTCTGGTATTCTGGATCAATCACTCGTTGTTAAGGGTCCCCTCAGGTTTCGAAGACAACCTGGATGTCTGTTTTGATGACTTTAACAAGGCCGTCTTCCCCAACTACTGGATCTTTTAGATCCTGCTGTTTTTGGGCTCTCTATTTCATCAATCTACAATCTGACTCTCGTCCCTACCTTGTGGGACTTCTTCTCTGAAGGACTTAAGAGGTTCATCAGCCTTGTCTTCCAGTTCAGTGTACATCATTTGGTTTACTTTTTGGGCGAGCGTGCAAAGTGAGCTAGGTTTCTGGACCACTCGCGTTTTTCTTTTCACTGTTCGATTGTCGATTGTCGATTGTCGATACATTTTATCATTTTCAGGATAATTCTCTAAATTTCTCCTTTCTTTAGAGAATTATCCTACCTGCTTTTGACATAAGATAGATTCTATCCAAAACGTCAGCTTTTTAGTTTTTATTTTATTTTTTATTTTTTTTAATATCCAGTATTTAATCAGAAACGAAGAAATGATAAGCAGCTCTCTCAGATATGGTCCCCTTTTCTTCTTCCTACTTGGAAGTTTATTTCGGATAAAACAAGGGATAATTTTAAACACAGTTTAATTTAAGCAATATACGTGTTGAGATTTTAACTCTTTTGTTTAAAATTAAAATGCTGCTTTTATATGTACTTTAATGTTCAGTGGGGTTTTGCTTTATTTAAGCTTTTAAGGTATGTACAGGGTGCGGCAGGCATTTGAGAACAAAACGACGTCCGCAGGGGAAAGGAGCAGACACTTAAGATACCACAGTGCCTTTAATCAATTTGTACAAAGGACTACAAAATACATATTGGAACTACAAACTACATATTGTTATTCAATAAAACCACTGTCCGCCGCAATGACAGCCTCCAATGGTAGGCAGCAATGAGGTGGATTTGATGGATTTCTGCCATTGCCTCCATAATAGCTGGCCTGAGAGCTTCAACGGTGTTGTGAGGATGCTTGCTGGACTCCTCTCAACGACGCCCCAGGCGTAATAGTCCAAAGGATTGAGATCAGGAGAGCTGGGGGTGCACATGTTGGGAGGGATGTGGTCATGAAGGTTCCTCCGGATGCTTCACCTTGTTGAGGAGGTGCTTGGCCCTGTCCAGCCTATTCTTCTTGGTTGTCTCGGACATGAACGGCCCCCTCCGCGACTTGTAACGGAGGTCTTCATGCAACAAGCATCGAATGGTCGCCTGCAGCTCCCTCCCGAATGCCCTTATGGACTTCCCAGGGTCCTCATCGACTGCAGCTTGGACAGAACGGATGAATTCCGACGTCCTGATACGGTCCGAGCGCCGACAATGTCATTTCCTCTGTGAAACGGTTGGCACATCGCCACTGGCAGCGTCCAGTTCTCCCCAAACTTTGAACAAGAACGAACGGGCAACTTTCAGGAATGCAGCAATCGGAGTCGGAGTGTCCTGCTGCGAAGGAGACGATGACAGCATATCTCTATATTTGCTGGGTTATCTTTAGATTCGACATGTTTATCTGCCTCATTTCGGAATTGTTAAATAGTATGACGTTTTGACTGTTACGATATACTCACATGTTCTAAATTACCTGCCGCACCCTGTAATATAAAAAATTGCATGATGGTCTGTATCGCTGTATTACATGAATAAATTAATAGGCCCAGGAATAGCGATATGGTAAAGTTTATTACTGTTCTACGCGTTTCGAGTTAACTTCATCTTCAGGAACTATTAGTATATCTTCAAAATTAGTATTCATAGTTCCTGACGATGAGGTTAACTCGAAACGCGTAGAACAGTAATAAACTGCTACATATCGCTATTCCTGGACCTATTAATTTATTTATGTAATACAGCTTTTATTTTACGAGCTCGTTATGAGCTAAGGATGATTTTTATGATATTTAATTAGTACGTGAGTTGCAAGTTTTTAAAGTGCGAGATTTTATTTGTTTTGCAATCTGCAGATGATAGTGTCCTCTCTTTGTTATATCTACCTTTTTTTCATTCTTATGCATTTTGTGTGTAAAATACTTTCGATTAATTGAATCTTGTGTACAAGGCGCAAATGACCTGAACCGTTGACGCATTAATAATATTAACCAACCAAAATTTCTGAGTGAGAAAACAATTATCTTATGGCGAATAATTCTCAGAAATTTACGTTTTTTTTATTTTGCATAAGATAATTTGATTAGTTTACCCTATGTCTACTTACGCGCATCTTTCTGAAATCCCTTCTGCTTTAAACTATTTTTGTTCCCTTAAATAGATACACATTTTTGATTTGGTTCAGTTTAACTTCCCCTTCACCATTTTCCTCTTCGTTTCTCCCTTTTTTGTCCACTTCTTATTGATCTGTTGATCAATTTCCTTCCTGCCTTGTCATTAGTTCGCTCTGCCAGTCATTGACGTTTGCGGTAATTATAGTCGGCGGCGAGTCAGTTGAAGACCTTAGCACCACTGTAAGGAAGTTTCGGATTGAAAGTCCGTTTATTTAAAATGGAAATTAATGGCGAGAGAGTTGTGTATGTCAGCCTTCGAGAAGCAAGGGAAATCAGTCTGTGGATGTGTATAAAGAATGGGGAGTAGCGAATAAAACCCCTTTATTTCTTAGTGTATGAAATATTTCTGTAAACTATATTTTCAGGGATTTCAACTTTTTAAGGCAATATTAATGAACCTGTTCTAATAGTCGATTAAATTAGACTTAAAAGACTATAAAATAACTTCTGTTAATTAATATTATAAATCTGTATTATTCTAGGATAACTTTTATAATCTGTAATTTTTCATAGTATTTATTTAGAGTGAAATATGATTGTTATTCATCTTGCAAGCAGCTGAGCAATTCCAAGAGTGGTAGAGATATGATTTTTATGTACGGTCGCGCGAATGGTAATGGACGCGAGGCTGAGACGGTTTTCCAGCAAGAGGAGGACATTTCGAGCATTTATTATGATGATGAAAAATAGAAAAGAAAATTCCGCAGCCTGGATTCGAATCAGGCACCTTTGGTTCAGGTTCGAATCCAGGCTGCGGAATTTTCTTTCCTATTTTTCATCATTAATTTGAACAGCTGAGGTTGGCGTACAATTAAAACCCTCGCTGACCGTCTAATGATTTATTTATTATGAATTTATGTGTGGATGAGCTCCAATGACCTACGGTTGTAAGCTTTTATTAATAACTCGAAAACGAAGGATTTTCGGATATATGTTTATATGAACTTTTTTTCTTGTTTTCGTAAAAGGAACCTGTCCCCAAAGTTTGTAAAAGTGTTTTTGAAACACCCTGTATATCGATATCAGTACATACATACAGACTGATTTTTTTTTTCAACATTCAACACATCTTTTCGAATCTTCATGAGTTCATAATATGAACAATGGACCAAGTGCACGGTCCGAGGGCGCCACCATCGAATCAGCTTGGTGGATGTTGTTAGAGCGTAAAATCGGTAAAAAAAATGAGCAATTTTTCTGTGAAAGAATTGAGTAAAAGTGTACTGATTGAGTTAAACCAACAATGTTACACTGCTGTGTACATAATTGTACAAATGATCGGCGTTACAATACGGATAAATCATTTCATAACTTCCCAAAATGAAGAGCGCAGGAAACTTTGAATCATAAAAATCAAGAGACATTGGACCTTATTTCAGGCTAATTCTTTTTATAATATTTTTACTGTTGTAATCACAATATATATTCCAAGTATACATCTTGTTTAGAGAAAACATTTTGGGAATGGCAATTTTTATTATATTTTTTACAAAAAAAACAACAAAACTGTAGAAAATCTGACATCTTCTGGGTTGACATTTGACATTTCTGAAGTAAACACCGTCTCCGTCAATTCTTTTATTTGTTTGCTGGGCAGCAAGTAATTGTTTTTCAGAAATCTTCCCATTATTTACAGCTAAATTTTCCACTGTAATTTTTGTATTTTTGCATTTTGTATTGGAGCATCAAGATTGTACGTAGCGTGTCCAGAAAATAAGGTTAAAACTGTCATTATTCTTTCAAAAAATGTTTGACAAATTGTCCACTAACAATTTATAGTAATACAGGGGTTAATTTTCGACATAAATGCTGCCAGTGTCCAAATACTTGTTAAGTCTAGGTTATAGTTTCTGTATCCCATTCCGGCGGGATAGAATTCTGGCGCCTGCTGCTGAAAGAACATTCCATCCTCGTGCTTGATCGCTTCATCCTCGTGGAAGCGTTGCGCAGCAAGATGTTTTTTCAGGTTAAGAAAGAATAGCAGAAGTCCATCAGACACCACAGACGGCCTACCGCTCTTATGTTCGTCATGATCATCGGTCCTGCCTCCACAGAATACACGACACTACTTTTGTTGACTCATAATTTTTCCATATTTTATATGTTTTTGCTTCCATAATGCTCATTTACGACTTAGAATCATTACTTCCATGTACGATTCATAATGCTTCCATAAACGGGAACAAGTGTTTTGTGAATATCCGCCGAGTAACCCTCTCTCGGCTGTTCCTCATTGCTACGTGCGAGTCTCGTTTGAGTAACACGTATATACAATGGCTGTGCCGATTCAGAATCCCGTCAATTGTGAATTGCGCTCCATGGTACGTTTTTTCCAAGCATATGATGATTTCTTGGGTTCGTTTCTTGGGTGATTTTCGCTTCTTCGTATTCCAATTAAATACTAAGGAAAACCATCTGCAGTCAAAACATCCTTTCCATTTCGTGTCCTTTTTATCTGAAAATCAAGAATGATCA
This sequence comes from Rhysida immarginata, assembly GCA_023313115.1. Taxonomy (NCBI): domain Eukaryota; kingdom Metazoa; phylum Arthropoda; class Chilopoda; order Scolopendromorpha; family Scolopendridae; genus Rhysida; species Rhysida immarginata. The sequence goes on along the minus strand of JAHWFO010076042.1, from coordinate 2,364,839 downwards.
CTGATTGTGTTTCGTAATCTGTTTGAAAATATGTATTGAAAATTCCCAATAACTTTAAATGTTCTTTCTTAAAGTGGTGCATATTTGGAATATGTACTTTGATTACAATAACAAAAACTTACAATAACAATAATAAAAAGAACCAATCAGAAATAAAGGTACTTAAAAAAAACCACGCTTCGTACATTAAAACTTTGCCTCATATATAAATTGTTTTTTTTTTCAAACTTTTGATGGGCGCAAAAGACCCCGACGTTGATGAGCCGTTTAAAAATCCAAATTTAAAAAATTCAGTTTTCGATGGTCAATGCTTGTGTTGTTTTGCCCACAGAAGGCGTCCTTTCCTGTTCGTCTCAGATACCAATGGTACTCAATGTGACCGCAACAGCATGCATCTAATGGTAAGTTTGAGATATTTGTCTGAGCAGCAAGTTTAAATTCGGAAGTCAATTGGGCAACATTGGCGATCTGTTGGTTCAGAAATCTAGCTAGACTTCGCTGACTTCTCACATCAGCGAGCGGTTTCATTCCACTGAAGTGTCCCTGACTGTTTTTTTTTGTGCTTTGACCCGTTCACGATACAACAGTTTTAAGGTTGTATACGAAAAGTTCAAAACTGCCATCTCGGAGGCGCTTCCTCCAGCACGTCATGCTCCTACGATCATACCACATTCAAACTCGATTAGACTTTTTGCCTTTTCCCATTATCGCTATTATTTGTAGTCTAAATTGTCGACGGAAAGGTTTGTAGCTGAATTCATGTTACTTGACGTGCAGCGGAGTAGACCGAACATTTGTGCGCACAGCGTGGATGCACTGGTCAAATGTAATAAAGTGATCGGACTGTGTATCAAATCAAGGGTTGTTTTAGGGATTACAAATTTATTCGTTATTTCGGACTAGCTATTGTTTCTCAAATAGTGTGGAAACATGAAATTCTATTAATTAATTTTTAAGGAACCAGAAATATTTTCATAAATATTAGTTGATGAAATACATGGATCATGATTTTTTTTCTATTTTTCATATATTTTCAATAATGATAATAATTACAAATATTAATTCATCTGAGAGCTTCAACAGAAGGTAAGGGTTTTCAAGCTGAGCACTAGTTCGATATCGATGTCTTTTCTGTATTCTCGTAATTATCTCTTACCCAATAGCATCACCAATCGATAGAAGCAATAAGGGAAAAAAATAGGCAGAAATGAAAACGGAGAGCCATGAATCGAATGAGTTCTAATTGCATAACTGACCTGCCACCTTCTTCCTTTCACGTGATTAATAGTTCGAGATTGTGGCAAATCGTTGAACGTGTAATCAATAGACTTCGTTCGCTCAATAATTCATGTGCTGATTCCTTAATAGGTATCATGGCAGGTTGTTGTTAGGGCATTAATTGAATGAATGTACTATATCAGATGCCATTTTGTTTGAGGGAAATAAACGTGTTCTTTATAAGTTACCCGATTTTTGTAATTTTGCCCCGCAATGGTAGCTGGAAGATTAAAAAGAATACTGCTGGTTAGGTTAGTGAACGATATTAAAATGAAAGTGTTTTCTCGCCCTATCCTTAATTTTCGCAGAGGAATGGTGTTTCCTCACCCTATCAGGGCGTTAGGGACATCAAAAGATTCTGACCAGGAGAGAAGGGGAGGTTAAAAGATTGTAACATGAAGGAAATCACCCTGCAGACTCTATCAAATTAGGATATTAATGGCACGGGTCAGACAATATGTGCCAATCCTCTGCGTTGCTTTAACTGTTTGAGGTTCGGCCACACGAATCACAATTGTCGCTTTTCTGAGCTTTGTGACAGGTGTAGCAAAGAAGGACATGAAAAGGAAAGTTGTGGTGCAGAAACTGTAGAAGTGACCATCCCTCTATATTCCGAGAGTGCCCCATCTGGAGGGATAAGAAAGAGATTCAGGCAACGCGAGTGAAACTTTTTCACTCATGTGGCTCCACACGTCCTTATAAGTACTTTATGATGTTGTGGACTTTTAAGTTTGTGGATACTACAGAAGGTTGATTACGATCGTTGGTAACGATTAATTGCGTGACTATTGCGGGTCACGTGCGCGTGACAGAAAGCACGTAAAATTATTTTATTACATTCGCATTGTTGTGTACCATTCCAAAGCAGTAACTGTCATGAAAAAATATCTTCGAAAATCGGACCTTACTAGGAAGGATACTTTACTGCCCTTTCCGACGCCAATTACAGCTATTCTGCAATATTTAGTGCACGTATAACACGATAATTTTTATGTTTCGAAGAAAGGCATATCGGCAGTACTGAATGGAAAAGGAAAATCCCGGGTAGTGTTAATTCCAACTGGCCAGAAACAGCAAAATCTTCGAATTCCCACAAGTCGAACACTACAGGTCATTCAGCTTGTCCAGTGTGAAATCCAGCAAACCAGAAAGGAATCGCAAACATTTTAGGAACTTCACAGGTTACCGTAAATAAAATAATAAATAAAGATTTCCAACTTCACAAGAGTCGTGTTCAGAAGCTGCTTCCACGAGAAATCGTAGAAAGGAAGAGGAACTGTCGGAGTCTCTCTGTGAGTTGGAAAAGCGTGGAACGATGGAAGTACGTTTTCACTTTGGATGAAGCCTACGTCTACCTCAACAATTGCCACTAGCCCCGTGCGATTTTCTAGCGTCCACATGGAGAGAAATCATATCAAAAGTGGTCCAAGGAATGTAAGGATTTTTTTACAAAAGGATTTATGGTGATTGGGAGATATTCGTACAACGGCAAGCTCATAATCCGAAGAATGGACAGGAAAGCTAAGATTAACTCCCTTCACTCCAATTTTCCAAGAGGAAATCCCCGCATTGTATGGAGAGGACAAAAGCAACAAAACAAAACATCACACTCAATCGTTCAATTTACGGAGGGTTGATTCAGATAAAATGAGACGACTTTGCAGTTCTGTTACGATGGTGTAATACCATGGCGCCACCATCGGTTGTGTTCGATGTGAGAGCCACGTTGTTAGACTATCGCCCGGCATCGAAATTTCCACTGAAATAGGCTGAGTTTGAGAGACTCCATGGGAAGTTCGTTCCACACCTGCTGACACATTTTCCATAGCCCATCAACGGTTCTTGGTCGGCGACTTCCGAGCCGTCGTTTCAGGAGACCAAAACCACAGAAATCCATCGGTGATGCGTCAGGAGATTTTTCAGGCACATGAGAGAAGGGAATAACTCGTATGCCCGTCTCCTGTTCCATCTTCAGAAATCTCATTTCGGCCGCTTGTTCCCGCGATCGCGCTCTTTCGGTCATTACCCAAGCCTCATGACCATAGGTGAGAATGGGGACAAAGATAGATTTGAAGACGGAGAGCTTGGCTTTGTTACCCAGCTCGCGTTTCGTTACCACGGATCGCCACAGTTCACGTCTGACAGAGCTTGCTGCACCGATCCGAGCATCCAATTCTTTCTCCTGCCGCCCATCACTGGTGAATGCAATCCCGAGATACTTGAATTTCTCCACCTGTCTCAATGAGGCTCCCCTAACATGGAGAGCGCACTGAGCAGGCTGTCTTGAACCATGCCATGGTAAGAGTTGACTAACAAAATGATATAGTCGGAATAAATTAAATATATTTTTAATATTACTCCCTACTTTTCAGCTATTTGCCACATGGGAATGTCTCCCGTCGCAGTTTCACGTTTTCTTTTAAAGTGCGAGTGCATGCTACTGAAGTGGAGATTTACAAAAATTTGTTTCTGTCTGTACATGGATTGAATGATAAGCGAGTTCGTTTGATTGCTGAGCAAATAAAGCAAGGCAATACGCAACCAAAGGATGATTGCCGAGGTAGGTCAGTTTAAAACTAGTTCTGCACTAGCCTTACTTTATTTAACCTATTTTTATTTTCAGGAAAGCACACTAGACGACCAAACAAGTACAATATTGTACAATGAAGCCGCTCTGCAGAAAGCCAGAGATTTTGTCAACATGCTGCCGAAATAGCAGAATCATTATAGTCGTATTTAAAATCCCAATCGCGTATATTTGGACAGTGACCTAAATGTGAGCATTCTATACAAATCTTCCACATTACATCGAGTCTGCCTTTGAAGAAACTGCGATTCTTAGTGAAGATCGTTTTCTAAGACTCTTCAATAATGAATATAACATTGGATTTAAATTTCCAAAAAGTCACACCTGCGCAATTTGTGATGGCTACCAAATACGAATCGACCAACTTGAAGGCGAAGAAAGAATAAGAGTGGAGCAACAAAAGGAGCTTCATTTGCGGAAAGCTCAGGTTGGTCAAGATCGCATAAAAAAGCTGCGTCAGCAGGCGAAAGATCATCCAGATAAACTCCACGTCATAGCTCTGGATCTGCAGCAGTCATTGCCTACACCCAAACTCACAATAAGCCATGCCTTTTATAAGCGTAAGCTGTGGACCTATAATCTGGGGATTCATGACTGTGGAAGAGATCTTGGTTACATGTTCATTTGGCCAGAAAACAAAGCTAAACAGGTTCAGATGAGGTCCCTCTTGCCTTTTAAAATGTTTAGACATCGTGAAGCCTTATGCAGATGTGTTAATATCATAACAGACAACTGCAAAGATCAAAACAAGAACTAGAATTTTGCAGCATTTGCAACAGCGCTTGTAAGAAGCAAGTGTTTCAAGGAAGTGCATCATCATTTTCCTATAGTTGGAAATACATAGCTCCCATGTGACCGTGATTTTGGCAGAATTGAGCTACATGCTAAAAAGAGACATCCCTTGATATATTGTGGGTGACATCCAGTGTTATATGTGGTGCGAACAAATCCAGAAAGTTTCTTGTTACAGAAATGACTACGAGTGATTTCAAAGACGTTTCTGGCATTACATCGCCTATTTCGAAAATAAAAACAAGTCAAACTTAGGAACACCTCTGAAATTCAGCGAGGTAACGACATTTTCATATAATTTTGAAGAACCAATGAACATGAAGGTTGCGTACAACTATATTAGCAGTGTTGGTACCATAGAAGTGAATCTCAAAAAAATGGGACGATCTGGAGGAATGAATATAGCCAATCTCCAACTTCTACCACAAAAATATAGACATGATATTCCAATTAATGGAAAAATATACAGATGTGATCTCACTGCTTCCATACATCCCACCTGCGTACCTTCCATTTTAAAATGGACTCACCAGCGATGATCGAAACATGGAGATTGATGTTGTTGATGAAAATCAATCTGATACAATGGAGGTCGAACTGTAGTTAAATTAAGCTTCAGAATATGAAATAAAGCAAGTTTTCCTTAAAAAAATGTGTCGTTGTTTGATTTCTCAAATGCCATTTTGCAAAAGAGTCAATACAACTTTGCAGAGAATAAGGGCGTAACCCCACAATACATTCTGTATAACCCCATAGGGCCTTTTTCAAACGAGAAAGCGCGAGATTATGGCCGCGCTCATGCTTGATCGAAAACGAGGCTGACTGGTGAAGCGCAGCTTGCTGCGAAGGAATGAGTGCTTATTCACTCCCTTTTTTAAATGCACTACCACAAATATCATTGAAGGATGTAAAAGAAATTGTTAGATCCAGCGCTTAAGGAACCGAGAGAAATCTGGAAACTGTTCATTGTTTTCAGGATGCAAATTGCAATTTTCAGGAAATATACGAGGGTTGGGGCATAAGTCATGCCAACTATTTTTTTTCTTGTAGATATGTGAACGGATCACAAACGTATATGTGTCGTGTGGAAGTTCTGCAGGCATAGTGTGTATGCAGAACAACAAATGGCTCTGTGATAGCTGGTAGTAGCGCAGCGAGGGCTGTGAAATCATTCAGTTGGTGAGTGTCGTGCGAGATGGAAGTAACCCGTGTTGGGCAGCGCGCTTACATCAAAATAGCCGTTCTCCGAGGGAAAAATGCGATGGAATGTCACAGTGAATTAGTGGAAGCCCTTGGGAATAATGCCCTACCGTACTATACAGTAGCACGGTGGGTAGGAAAGTTTCAGCAAGGACGTGTGGCAACCAGTGATGAGCAACGTTCGGGACGAGGCTGTGGCTGATGGTATTCAGCGCCTCCCACATCATTGGCAGAGTGTGGTGACAGTAGCAGGGGACTACTTTGAGGGTCTTTAGGCCCAGGTTTGTCATGTCAACTTTATGTGTACTGTGTTGTCATTCTTTTGCACCGTGAAGGCCATATTGCCCTGTATACTACCGTAATAAATTAGTGTGTTACGATATTTCAGTGCTATTCATTGTCCACACATGTAGTTAACACCTTGTCCTTTCGTCTGTATATGTCACATTTTCCAACCGGACTGGTATCTTCAAGAAAAAAAATAGTTGCCTTGACTTTTGCCCCAACCCTCGTATAAAAAGTTTCACTTCCTTCTTCAATGATGATCATTACTTCAAATTCATTTGACAAATGAGGTTTATTTTGTCGTCGTTGTTGTTGTGTTGTTGAATAACCCGCAATGGACTACGTTCTTTTTAACTCATTATTATTCCTTCCGGAGTCCAAAATGCGCCGTTTTAATTCTTCATTTTTTCCCGAAAGCCTTTTGATTGTACCAATCTGGTTTCATGTGGTGTACGTTTTTATATGTCTGCTTGTGAAATTTTTAATTCTTCTATGTCCTTTTGTGTTTCATTTATCCAAGTATTGGCTATTTTCAATTTTGACATATATTTGAAAATTTTTCCTGTGAGCCTATTGGGGTTTAGTCTTTCAAGATTTTCCTAACGGTACAGTATCAGTAATTTTTTTCAGTATGTGTGTATATTTCATTGTTGCGACGTACTTAAAATATTGACCCCAACATTTTTCTAAATATTTTTCTTTCAGCTACTTTCAGTTCTTGATCAGGGTCAGACACTTAGATGTATAGAGTGCTTCTGGGCGTATTACTGTTGTTTAGTGCCAAAGTTTAGCGTTGAATGATATTGACTTCTTATAGATATCTTTGGTGAGGAAATAGGCCGATTTCATCTTACAGACTCTTGCTTTTAAAGCTTTTTTCTCTGATCCGTTTTGTTAAATTCTCCTAAATACTTGAACTTTTATTTATTCTGTCATATTGTCATATTGGGTAGTCTTGACGTTCGTCATAAACATGGTTTTTGGAAGGAGATTCTTAAACTATCTCTTTTAACTTTTTGTCATATGTGTTATTATTTTCATCGCAGGGATTGCAATAAGCAATCATTGCCAGTGCGTTTACATTTATATTGTTACTTGCACACAGAGATATGCAATATGTAAAATGTTATTAAGATCCATTAATTAATTGATTGATTGATTAATTGATGTTGCCATATTGATATAAAAATATAACCAATAATAAAAACAAAAAATGAAAATAAAAAAATAATAAAAAAATAACATCCCAATATAATTTTAATTGATTTCAATTAATAAAATTTATTATACAAAAGGTATGTGTTAAATTTTAATATTAATTAACGAAATAATAAATAAATAAATAAATAAATAAATAAATAAATAAATAAATAAATAAATGTAATGATAGTATAGTGATTTTTGAAGTGATTTTCTTTAGTCATTCGTTTTGGTTTGTTTCGCAACACAAATTTATTTAGAATAGCCTCCTTCTTAAGTAATCTTAATCCATCAAGTGAATCCGTGAAATATCCTGAGTTAAAATCCAGTGATTAAACAGTTACGTTTTTATTAATCTATAAATTAGCACATACATTGCTTTCCCGTGTGTGAATTTCACCCGTCAGCCTCGCTTTCAATCTGCCAAGGACGCCGCCATTTCTCAAGTCTCGTAAACGTGAAAAAGGCCCATTGTCATTACTTAAGCGGGTTTCACAAATTCCTTGCGGCGATCGGATCCAGGCGCGGCGAAGTTCGTCGTGTTAAACCTGGGCGGCCGCGGCGGCGGCGGTAGCGGCAGCAGTGGCTCAGCCATTCAGAAAAAACTAAATTACATGAAAACTCTGGGAAGGCAGTAGCACGTACCTTGCACAGACATATATTTAGAGTTGGGGCAGTTTGAACCTGCACATTGGCCGACTTCAGTTCAGTCGAGAATAGGATAAATACGGCAAGCGGGCGATTAATGGCGGACAAGCAAGGAGTTGATGTTGTGATTTGTATGAACTCATAACCACGCACCAATCGGATTGCAGCAACAGATGCAAACGCTTGCTGTGCCGCATTTTTTCGTGAAACGAGAAGCGTTTGCGGTTATCACCAACTATCTGCCGCTTTTGGAAGCGGATCCGCGAGGCTTGCGGCGCCGCAAGCTTTTTATTTGTGAAACCTGCTTTAGTGTAAAAGTCACTGATTGTGTAATCCATTTACAGTATGATTTAGTAATACCTGGACAATCAAGCTGTAATCACGGTAAATCAAAACATCAGCCATACAGATTTACAGATTTTTTTAAAAACTATAACATCAGTTTTCTGAAAAAAATTCTTCCTGTGGGTTAGGTCCTTATTGCCCTGAGCCCTTCAATTGCGAAGTGGTTTGCGGTAAGATCCGCACGCCGCAAGGAATTTGTGAAACCCGCTTTATACTGGCACCGCTCTTATCAATTGTACTGCCGCAGACAACATGTCAATATGGACTTCCAAGAGACCACAAGCCAGTTTAATCGGCAGAGCAATTCCGGATTCGCAAATCGGAATCCTCCTTACCCTTAAACCATCAAATAAAATTGATGAAATTCAACACAGAGAAGATAATACGAGGCGTGTTCAAAAAAGTATCGAACCTTAATTTTTCTTACGGAAACAAATAAGACTCGGGAGCCCTCTTTTGGTGGGAATGTAAAGGAGGACGCGTGAATTTTTTCCCGCCCCCAGATGGCTCTGATAATCGGTGTATTCCCTTCGAATTGTGAATTGTTGCGGAAAGGACAGATCGAGTTGAGCAGTGATATTGCATCAAATTTTGCCAAAAGCTTGGCGATACTCTAACAGAAACCATTCTCAAATTCTAACATGCTTTTCTGTATCTGATTCAGACTGTTTTGGTCAAACACAGCATTTCTGTGCGTTTTTAGGCTTTCTACTCGTCCGACATGGCTCTGTGTAATTTTTGGCTATTTCCCCAAGTTGAAAATTTTGCTAAAATGGACCCGATTTAAATCAATAGAGGATATAAAGCGAAATGCGACGGCCTAGTTGAACTCTATGACGACAGATGCGTTACAGAAGTGCTTTCAACAATGGCGGGACCGCTGGGAGAAGTCTGCTTATTACCAAGGGGATTACTTTGAAAGAAATTAGAGAAAATGTATTTTTGCCGAACAAAAGTACGATACGTTTTGAACACACCTCGTATAACTGAAGAAACTCTTCAAACATAACTCGATTACAAATAGAAAAGGGAAGAAAAAATTTTCGCGTTCGCGGAGCGCCTTTTTTCTGAGTGGATTGTTCCAACTGGAAAATTTGATGGTGGTGGAGTTGTGACGTGAGGGTGTTTTTCAGGACATGGTTTGGAAAAATCGTAAGTGATTGAAGACAATTTAAACTCTGAAGCAATATAAGGACCGTTTGAACAGTCGGGTGTTTCCTATCTTGTGATATTTTTGGTAACGAAGATTGTTACTTTCATGACGATAATACACCATATCATGTTTCGACTTTCGTCAGGCAGTGGCACATAATCGTCTTCCGTGGCCCAGAATAAATCCAATGGAACATTTAAAGACGAGTTGAAGCGTCGAGTGAGAGCCAGGGAGCCATCTCCGAAATCCACTGCTGAAATGGCTAGGTTCTAGCATCAGAATGAATTCAAATACCGGAAACTGTTTATCGGAACCATGTAGAAAATATACCCAGAATGGTGACAGACGTAATTTCAGCACGTGTAAGTCTAATCTTCTTCTTCTATATATATAAAGAAGGATGTTTGTGTGTGGGTGGGTGGGTGGGTCTGTTTGTATGTTTTTTATACAAATCTACAGTTTTATTCCGATCTTGATGAAATTTCGCATACTTGACCTTCGAAGCATGAGGAAGGTCACTGTCTACCTCAGATTTCGGAAAAATAATAAATATCGATAAAAAATCGATATTCATGGTTATGGCAAGGCATATTAATGAGAAATATCTCATGACCAACAATGCAAGGCAAAGTTTGTACAACAATAGGTATCAACAATGGTATCAGCACGCAATTCACAAACACACTGCATGAACCAACAATATATATCTCATGACCAACAATGCAAGGCAAAGTTTGTGCAACAATAGGCCCATTGTGTTCGCATCAACAATGGTATCAACGCGCAATTCACCAATAACAATGAGCTCAAAATGATGATGCAATGATAAAGCAATCCTTTCCAAGAATTATAACAATGAACATAAAATGATGATGCAATATGGATAAGTTTCAATTTGTAACAATGCATAGAATTCCTGTTATTCAGGTTTTTCTTAGAAAAGAGAGTTCTTAGTACTTAACAATTTCTTGAAAATCTTTAAAAATGATCAGTAGCTGGAGATAATGAAGAGTTAGCAGACTTTTGAGAAAGAGTGGAAAGACGACAGAGAAAGCAAACCTTAAGCTCCGTGCTGTATTGAGCAAATGGGAAGCAAGTAAATAGAAGAATTGGCGACCGCTAGACTACCCAAAGTGATGAAAGGCCAAATTTTGCTTCAACACAACGAGAGAAGAGTGGAAATTGAAAGAACATCAAGTGTACATCTGAAGTAAGATTACCTGAGTAAGAAATTATTGGAGCAGTCCAGCCATTGTGAGCCTTTAAAAAGATTTTTTTCGAATTTTCATTAAGAATTTTTACTGTATTAATTCTAAGCATTTTCATGTGTTTATTTTTAAGATATTGCAAAATTTAATTTAATTTTTTGAGATTGTTCTGTTTACCTCCAAGTGTAATTATCCCGGGCAACGCCGGGTACCTTTGCTAGTAAGATATAAAATGTCACTTTCACCGTGCTTATCCGTTCGATTATTGTAGAGCAATATAATTGGTTAATGTTAGAAATAAGATGTACACAAAGAAATTTATTGGTATTGGGTTTATTCGGCAAAATAGGCTCGTATATGGTAAACTTTTTTGCCATGTAATTTTCTCACAATACAGGGTGATTATAAAGTCACTATACATTTTGGTGAAAATACTTTTTATTGCAACAACCGAATATCATACCAGGACACATTCTTAGTACATTTCAATGTGTCCCCCTTGCACATCCCGGCACAGCTCCCAGGGTTCCACCGTGGCCCGGAAGACGTTGCGCAACATAGCCGGTGTAATATCCTCCACAGCGGCTGTGCAGTGGTGCGTATTTGACCTGGTACACCTTGGACTTGATAAAACCCCCACACAAAGGAATCCATGGGGGTCTAATCAGGGGACCGTGAAACCCACAGTCTTGGCGAGCCCCGACCAATCCATCTGCCTGGGAATGCGCGATTCAGGTAGTCCCGAACGATGTTGGCAAAATGGGATGGTGCCCCATACTGTTGGAACTGTGACTCCAGGAATTTCTACAGCATGTCGAGGTACACGGCACCATTGATAGTCCCCTCGGAAAAGACCATAGACCTTTGATCGTGCTCTTTGGGTTTGTCTCGTTGCCACTCTTGCAGCGTATTAGGCTGCTCGTTAGCCTATATCCTAACTTTGTGTCTGTTGACGTCTGAATGTCGCTTCATCACTAAAGAGGATATGTTCAACTGCTGATGTTCGAGAGCTTCCAGGAAGTCATGACACCTAGCGTGTCTGGCTGCATTATCCTCCGGCTCAAGCTTATGGACAACCTGGATGTGATGTGCACGTTTGTGGAATGTGTAACGTAGCGTTTTCCACACGGTGCTTTGTGGATCACCTAGCTCCCGACTGAGTCTCCTGGTCGATGCGGAGGGGCTACGTGTGACGGCTTCCACGTTGCACAGTCTCTAGAGATACCGGTGGCCTCCCTGGCTGTTCTTCGTCCGGCGCACTACCTGTTCGCTTGAATTTGTTCACTCTGGTGGGACCTGGCTTCCGAAACCTACGGGTGAAATCTGTCTGCACCTGTTAATACGTCAAACCACACAGTCGAGCACAAACAAAGGCTGTTGTTCCTTCTGTTGTTAGCATTGTTGCACGTTATCTGCAAAAAATGAAATTCGTTAATAATTTCATCAAAATGTATGGTGACTTTATAATCACCCTGTATTTATTTGAATTGCCCCTTTCCCTCGTCCGTGAGCACTATCTTGTTATGGTGTGGGGCTCGAGCGATTCAATTACGCTAAGGCTATGTTGGAAAGGGACACTTTGGTTGTGGGCCGACCCAGGGGACCGGTGCTCGCAACGGAAGCTTCATAAGCCTCCTGTGTGATCCGTACGTCCACCCGCGTGTTTGCCTTGCGTGGCGATCCGAATTTGTAGGAAAGTGGTCCTAGTGGTTGCAGGGAGGCTATTTCGGAATAACACAACCTTAGTCTCTGCTTCTCTGAAAAAGAAAACCTGAAACTAGCCTGTGAACACCAATCGACTGGGCACGCTGAATCCCTGGTGCCAATGTGCATCCCCTTGTTGCCCTCGGTGGCGGGTGGGTTGCGAGGAGGTCTGAAGTTAGTTCTAATTCATACGGAGAACTTAAATGAAAATAAAATTCAATTAATAAGGAAAAGAATACAATGGAGTACAAGGATCCAAGTTTTATTGTTTTGACGTTGGCAACTGGAGACTCTTTGCTTTGTGCTCACCATTTTAGGTGGACAGAACCATTAGATTGTAGTCCCAAATCCATACTTCGCCTGCCAAATGGCAGTATGTTGACAGAGGTCGCTTTACTGGTCACGCCAACAGGTGGCGTTAGGTGTTCAAGAGCAGTCTGATAGCGTGACGCAAGCGAGCGAACCGAAATCGAACCCGAGCAAACGAAAGATTAAGCGAGGTTTGGACCGTGAATCACCGTGCGAGGATGGACTAGTCCAGAATCGCGTGAGCGGTGATTCTTCTCGCTCATTGGTGTTGAATAATTGTTTAGCCTATGAGCTAATTAAGGGGGAATATAAAGGGATCATGAAGCAGGCAAAGGGCAGATAGTTTGGAGTTCTTGCTGGGTCGAAGAAATTAAAGGCAGCGACCGATGTTTGGAAGACGGGATTCCCTTGAGCAGCGCCGAGACGACGAGCGACCAGGAATCGTGAAAATTTTGAAAAAAGTGTCGGTAGCGTAGAGGCTCGGGATCCAACGTCTGTAGAACGCAGCCTGTGCAAGGAACTTTAATACCTACTTTCTCACGTAATAGAGAAGTTCGAGTTTTCACCGAAGCAAATAGAGGAAACGAGCCGCGTCAGCAGCGAAGCCAAGAATACCTTCTCCCGCAGGGGCAAAGCTGAGACTGGAATACATTCGAAGACATTGAGGACTTTGCATGGCAGTCAGCGGCATAGGTGTCCCCGGGTCTCAACAGAAGGAAGAATTCCTGGGCAGGTGACTAGTAATCGAACTCTCTCGTTTAGCACTAAAATTTTCATGAGTAATTCTTTGAAGCATTTTCATTTAAAGAATAATTATTCGTCGGGTTTTTCCTGCTTTGCTGGGCAAGACACCATAGCAACTCATTTGCGCTCTCGGAAGAACATTGACTTTAAAGATTTTTATGATAATTATTCTGCAGCTTGTCCTTGCAGCTTTAAACTTTTAAAGGAATCATTTCCCGTTTGTGTCACGAAGACAGCTGGAGTGGTGGAAGGATCCCTGGCCGAGTCACGCCTTCCTGTTTTCAAGGCAGCGTTGTCCACGCCGATATTTAATATCGTCACGACGGACTTCGTGGATTCCGAGGAGCCATTTCAGTTACTTCAATTTGAACAGGATGTTAGCCGCCCAGCAGCTATGAGTTCATTGAAGAATTGCGACGAAAGAAATAGCAGCGAATCGATCGAATTACGTACAGAGGATACAGTAACCCGTTTTACCGTCCGTAAGGATTTCCCGCCGTCTCGTCCGCTGTCGGGATCAGCTCAGAGAGTTGGAGTGAAAACTAAGTTTTTCTACGGGAAAAATGCGATCCCGTCAAGTAATGACGTCAAGAGTGTGCAAACAGTTACGTCACGAGACGAATGGGTTCGGACCCGAGTGAGAAGGAGGCTCGAGGAAGAGACAGTTGGATCGCGGCGATTGAAGGAGAAGGAGCTCTCGCTAGAAGAGTTATGGATCGAGGAGCCATGACGTCTTGCCGAGGAGCAGGAATAGTTTTGAGAGCGAAGTTCACGAACGTAAAGAGGTGGCTGAGTTAACGTCGCCCATCAAGAATTTACAGGCAAGTTTTTCTCAAAATTCTCTCGTCAGTGAAAAGCTCATTAACGTGGCTCCGAAAATTTGTTGGCCTCCGTGTTGCAGTGAAAGTGCAATTTTGCTATTGGAGCCAAGCTCTCGTAAATTCGGACGGTATTTCTCTAGGGACTCTCCGCCGGTGGAAAGGCTTTGCAGCATTTACTAGCCACGACCGAGGACGTATTTTTATCCAAAGTTATATCGTACCAAACTCTGAAAATCTTTCCTCAATGCGTGTGTTTTAGACATAATTGAAATAGGTTTCAAAGCAGTAATTTTTTAGCGTTATACAACAATTTAACGACAATATTTTAACTGGAAATAAATGACTCTAAAGTTATAACGGCACTATTTTCTGTCATACCTGAAATATGAGTAACGCTAAAGTTTTGGCTCGTTCACTCCGCAACGTGGGATAATTTGTTTTATATTGTATTTATTGATATTTGGCATATCTTTAATACTATGTTGTTTGGAAAGCCAGGTGAGCCTATTGCATATTGACGGTCACTGGTATTATTATTTTTTTGGAATTGTTTAGATTTTTATATTTCCAATTCCTATTAATTTGCGCGCTAGATTGCATAATTGAGAGCTGCTGATATTTGAAGGACTGAATAAATTTATGTCTTTATTTACTATTATAGCTATCTCCTAAGAAACTTAACGTTTATTGGATATATGAACTGTGACTAATATTTTTCATTTCTTTGACTATTTCCGGATCTAGTTATTTTGCTTCAGGTTACCCGAATCTGGGGCTACCCGCCGTGAGATAAGGACTCCCAATCTGCCAATAGAGGACGCAACCCCAGCATTTTCGTCATTAGTACTTCTGCAGTAGAATCCCGACGACTAAAGTGTATTACTTACCTGGAACATTCAGATTCAATAATTGTGGCTTATTGTGACTTTGTTTTCTAATTATTAATTTGGTAAAAATCGTCCAATTAGAACGGAAGAATGATGGCACTAGACCTAAGTCGTTTATTAGCTTTCTTCATTAATTCCTTTGGAGCTTCTAGTTAATTACTGTGCCTTGTTTACGTATGTTTTCCTACGGAGTCGAAATTTACGCTCTCATTCACAATATTATTTATTTTTTTTCCGCCTTCTGCCTTGTATTTCTGTATAAGTATTTCTCACCTAAAGGTTTGGCAAACTTTTGAACTTGACATACGCCCTCACCGAGCTCGGCAAGCCACGACGGAGCGAAGCCAGCCATTGTTCGAGCGGTAGTATGATTTACGTTTACTTCCACTCGAGTGAAGAACTGTTCATATGTGTAAGCGAAACACTTGTTTCACTCACGTCGTTAATGGATCTGGCCTTTCCTACTCGAAATATTAAGGGAGAATGAAACCCTTAAATCAACAACAGATACCATTTCTTACCATATTTTTATAAGAGGTTTAAAAAAACTGCAGATTACCGAACCGGTCATAGCCCCGTCAAAAAACAGAGGAATGGTACTATCGACACGCTGAAGAGAGCAAAACAATACAAATAAACAGCTAATGCGACGAGATCATATAGGAAAAGAAAGAGTTTCACAGGAATGTTCGGAGATGATTTCGTCTGACCTTGAGGTCGATGTATCTAACGAGGAGACGGCCGAAATACTCCATACTAAAAGATAGTTTTAGATAATTTTACTTAGTTCCTTATATTTGAACCATTTTAATTTTTGCTTTAATTTCATTTTTTAGTTTTTCTGGCAGACCGTGCGCCGCCTCCGTGGAAAGAAGTCTCTTTCATCACAAACTATTAAGAGTTCAGATGGGAGGCTTCTGAAAACGGAGGAGAGCGTATTGCATAGGTGGAAGGAATACTTTGCATCTCTTCTTAATCCGGTGACGACAACAACTGAGACATACGAGATGCACCTTGGAGCGGAGAATAGTCACGGTAGTATCACTGAAACAGAAGTCAGATGGGCAATTAAGTCCCTGAAGACTGGCAAAGCTGCAGGTGATGATAAATCCGGTCCGAGATGTTAAAGGTCTTAAATCAGGATGGTATCCTGTGGCTGACTCGAGTGTGTCAGGTTGCTTGGATATCTGGACAGGCCCCTAAGCAATGGCAGACAGGAATTGTGATCCCTATCTTCAAAAAGGGAGACCAGAGAGATTGCAACAACTATCGAGGCATCTCTTTGCTCAGCATTCCTGGGAAAGTGTACGCTAAGTGTCTGGAGAAGAGAAGTCGGGAAATAGTCGACTCCAAACTGTCAGGGGAGCAGTGTGGTTTCCAACCTGGCCGAAGCACGACGGATCACATCTTTGCTCTAAGGCAAATCTTTGAGAAATCCTGGGAGTATGCAAAAGAGGTCTACGCTTGCTTTGTGGACCTCGAAAAAGCATATGACAGAGTTCCTCGGGAGAAGCTCTGGCAAGTGTTGCAAGAGTATGGAGTGGATGGGCAATTACTGGTTGCTATCATGTCTCTGTACGAAAGCTCTGAGATGTGTGTCCGGATAAATGGCATTAAGTCAAGACCGTTCACCGTGGGTGTTGGACTCCGCCAAGGGTGCGTACTGTCGCCCATCTTGTTCATTATCTTTATGGACTGGATAGACAGGGGCAGCCGAGGCGATGAGCGTGTTTGTGTGGGCGACTGCCTGGTGGAGAGGTTGCTCTTTGCTGACGACCTTGTCCTCCTTGGGTCTTCTCGCACGAACCTTCAGCATGCACTAGACCGGCTTGCAGCCAAATGTGAAGAAGCTGGGATGAAGATCAGTGTGGCTAAAACCGAGGTTCTGGTCCTTTCAAGACAGCCTGCTCAGTGCGCTCTCCATGTTAGTGGAGCCTCATTGAGACAGGTGGAGAAATTCAAGTATCTCGGGATTGCATTCACGAGTGATGGACGGCAGGAGAAAGAATTGGATGCTCGGATCGGTGCAGCAAGCTGTGTCAGACGTGAACTGTGGCGATCCGTGGTAACGAAACGCGAGCTGAGTAACAAAGCTAAGCTCTCCGTCTTCAAATCCATCTTTGTCCCCATTCTCACCTATGGTCATGAGGCTTGGGTAATGACCGAAAGAGTGCGATCGCGGGTACAAGCGGCCGAAATGAGATTTCTGAGAGGTGTTGCAGGTGTTACCCTACTAGATAGAGTGTACAGCAATACAATAAGGGAATCTTTAGGTGTTGAGCCGCTACTTCTCCGCATTGAGAGGTCTCAGTTGCGCTGGTATGGCCACGTGATTCGGATGCCGCAAACTAGTCTTCCTAGGCAGTTGTTATTTTCCAAGCCGGTGGGTAAGAGACCAAGGGGTCGGCCTAGAACCAGGTGGCTAGACTACCTGGAGAATCTGGGTTCGAGTCGCTTGGATATTACCAGGGAGGACATGCGCCTGATGGCGGAAGATCGCGATCGCTGGAGATCCTCCATAGGGCTGCTGCCCCCGCGACCCTAACGGATAAGCGGGTTTGAAAAGTAAGTAAGTAAGTTTTAGTTTTTTATGTGGTTTAGTTCCTGCAATAATGTTTTCTATGTATTTTGAGTTGACGCAATTTGAGTTTTCATTCTGTGGTTGTGAGCTCTTGTTTTTGATATGTTCTTGTCTTTTTTTCGTTCTTATCAATTGCATTTGGGTTTTTTTATAGCTAATGAAATTTTATAATGATCTTGTAAATTTTGAATTTTTTATTTTGACAACAGAGGTAGAGCAGTAATTGTTTTATGGTTTAGAATATCATTACTGTCGTCTGACTTATAGATAGGTATTATCGTTACTTGTTTAAATAATGTTGAACAGTGTAAAAATAATCATGAGAAATCAGCGTTTTTTGTAATCAGTATAAGCGATCTATATTTAATAAAGGAAAACGAAAGTGAAATACTCCGCGACCTGGGAATTTTCCGTGATCATGGATTTTTTCCTTTTGTTTTCCTTTATTACATTGTCAAGTGTTGGAGCATTCTTTATATTATCATTCATTATTATTTATTACGAATTGTGTTTATTTAAATCAAGACATTAGGATCAGCAAATAGAACAGGATATTAAAATGATTAGCGTATGAACTTTTAAATCCAGATATGAAAAAACTGAAAACAATAAAATATGTTTATTTCAATATATTAGTTTATAATAAATCCTATAATGTTTGCAAATCAAAATCCTCTTGGAAAAAAATGTTAGCATTGAATTCCATATGCAAATTTGAATTCCATTTATATTAGGCACTATGTTATACATTTTTTTTTCATCAACTATGAGATCAATCGATGCCAAAGAATTTTTCTTCCTTTCCAACGTCCGTAATATTTGGAGATCAATATACTTGAAACCGATCGATCGAAGGAATGCGAATTTGTTTATGTCTATTACAACTTGTGTAATATCAAAGAGTGAGGAGAAATCTTCATTTCCGGCAAAAGTATGTGAGAAAATTTTTTGCTTACTTTTGCTTATAAAAGAAAGAGTAACTAATGGATTCCTTTCGATGGATTTTATTCATATAAAAACGCCAATCTTTTTCATTTAAAAATAAGTTAGAAATGCGTAGACAATGTACATTACAGTATTTTATTAAAGTCTTTCTTAATTTCTTGATATTTACCTTTATATTATGCAAGTGACTACATTAAGAACTTTAATCCTTAACATAATTGAATTGTGGTATAATAAAATAATAAATTAGTGGTATATAAAAGATAATAGATATATAAAATTTTAAAAGGAAAGTTCGTCAACGCTTATTTTTACATCTTCTCTGAAGAGAATAATCAACCCCGAGAGAAAGCTTCGATATCGATCGCTGTTTCACAGAAATCTCTCGATAGTGTGAACATTTAATGTAAAAATCATTATCGAAGAGAAGGCTTAAAGGCTTAAAAAAGGTGCCTTGAAAAGCAAATGGAGACACTTGATGAGTTGTAGTGGGGAAGGAGATGAGGTGAGGGAAGGGAAAAGGAAAAGGGTCCGGAAGTTGGGGACAATTTTTTTCTCTCCCTCTTGAATTCTGTCCCTTTCCTTCAATCTTGTTCGTTTCTGGTTTCTGTTCAGATTAACTTGTGTGTCTCTTACGTCAGCAATCCCACAGTTCCTCTCTTGCCGCGGGCTGTTCACGTCCCCTGTTGACCTTTGACCTCCTTCCATCACTTCTTGCGTCACGCCGAGTTTTCTGGGTCACCGTGAAAATAAAACAATGATAATTGGATAAGTACCATGTATATAGGAGAAGTTTTTGAGAAAGAACAATTAGAATAAATATCAATAAAATTAACATATGTTCGCCAATTATAAGCATTTAAATCGATCCATAATGCCTTTTTTACTATTTCTGCATCTTAATTATTCTCAGTTTTACAATATTGGTGGCTTCCTTTTTTGTTTTTTTAATGATGAACATGTTTACAAAGAAGGAACAATTTTTTTTCGTATTTACTGCTTTACAAATTCTTCTCTAGTGAGAATCATTTTGCAGTCGGTTATCTATCATTTTCGTAAAATTCATGATAAAATTCTTTTTTTTTTCAAATAATAATAATTTAAATACCTTAAGATAAGATAACCCAAATCTGTTTTACCTTTTGGTATTCTTATTCACCATAATTTATGGCAGGTTTTTTTTTTAATAATACCGACGACGAAAAACACACCCGAGGTAAATCAAAGAATAAAAATTGTGACACTTTTATTATAAGGGATTGAAACCTTAATTGCATATAAAAGCATGTTGTATAGCAAAATTCAAGAGATCAAAGCTATCCTACTCAACTTGTAACTTGTATTATTTTTAAGCACATTAAAAAAATAAACTTTTATAAAAAAAAACAAAAAACAAAAAAAAAAATTGTCGTTCTTGAGATCAGCGGGACATGAGTTCGAATTCTGCTGAGGCCATGGATGATTGTGCTTGTTCTTTGTTTAGGTCAGTACCCGAGCTAAGCCACTGTAGTCCAATCTCTTGCTAGGCTGAATCCTAACGAATTGAATTACGTATTTCAGTGGCTATCTAAGCTTGTAATGCCTAAGAAAGACATCAAATTCGATTTTTGTTTTAATATTTTTGGGCGTCATACTTCAAAACGCTATGAATTAATCCCACTAAAACATACAGGGTGATTCAAATTCAATGTAAAAAACTTTTAGGGGAGATAGTATGGGTGTTTCTAAGCAAAAAAGTTCATATGAACATGGGTTCGAATTTAAACGATAACTGAGATATGACCAGAAATAAAAATGCTACCACCAAGATCAACAAGTTAATAATTCAGGTTCTCTAACGCCTAGGATAATGAAATTTGGGAGAATAATAGGGTACATAAAATTGTATAAGGTGCGTCCCATAAGTATAGGACCACCCATATTTTCCCTTGTCTGCAAGAAACAAAATAAAATAATCAAAACATTGTCACTGTATCAGATTCTCACAACTATTATTTATTGTTTCCAAAGAAAATAATGAAAAACAAACAACAACAAGAATGAGAATTTATAAAAATAGAAATTAAGCTGTCCCATAAGTATAGGACCAGCATCACTTAATGCCCAATAAATCATCCCTTTTTTCAATATTTTTGAAAATTCGGTTTGGCATAGTTGTGACCAGGTTTTGCAGATAATCTGAATTAATTTCTTCCCAGGCATTCAACACAGCATACTTTAATTCTTCCATATTGCGGTACTGTTTGCCACCTGCGTAAACAGATCTAGCTAAAGCGCCCCATACATTTTCCACTGGATTGATATCTGGAGATGGGCAGGCCAGTCCATAATTTGCACCCAATTTGCTAAAAACCAATCATATGTGCTGTTTGCACGGTGAACTGGGGCATTATCTTGCTGAAAAATCCATCTGGTCCCTACAATCTTCTCCAAAAACGGTAAAAGATGAATATCAAGCAGATCTTGATAATCTGAAGTCTTCATTCTTCCACTAACAATAGCTAAATTGGTTCTACCATTCCATCCGAAGCCAATCCAGACCATAAGTGATCCTTCTCCCTGTTGCCATATGAAATATATTTCTTCTGACCTCCTGATGTCATGTCAGTAATATTGCCAGCCGTCTGGCCCATCTAAGTTGAATTTTTTCTCCCCTCTCATCCAATCTTCTGTCCAGAACATCACTGACTGGGCAAAGGCCAACCGTGTTTGCTTGTGGTGCAGTTGGAGTGCAGGTTGCTGTTTTCTTTTCGTGTACACAATAGATGATGCCTGCTTCACAATCCGTTGCACAGTTGATTTTGATACTGGAACATCTTCAGAATTGGCCACCGCACGCAATGATGTTGTGGGATCTTTCATTTTTTTAATAATCGCCCTTTTTTGTCGATTAGTCGTCTTCTGAGGTCTCCCAGGTCTCTTTTTCTGGCCATACTGAGCACCAGCTTTCAAACAATTAAGTATAGCTTTATGTGACCTTTCCTACACCTCGTGCATTCACTCCAGAAGCTTTCAAAGCACCATTTTGACCCCTTTCATAGTCTGACAAGGTGGTGTTACGAGGCATTGTGTTTAAGTTGCTTGTTTACAGCCACTTGAAAGTTTTTGTGGAGGCAACTCTATTAGGTAATCACCAGTGTCATCTATTGACTGATTAATCACTGCTTTGTTAATTTTTCTGTTCGAAAAACGGCATTAAGTGATGCTGGTCCTATACTTATGGGACAGCTTAATTTCTATTTTTATAAATTCTTATTCTTGTTGTTGTTTGCTTTCCATTATTTTCTTTGGAGACAATAAATAATAGTTGTGTGAATCTGATACAGTGACAATGTTTTAATTATTTTATTTTGTTTCTTGCAGACAAGGGAAAATATGGGTGGTCCTATACTGATGTGACGCGCCTTATACCGATAAAATTTGATCGAATTCTAACGAGTGGTTTCCGCGTTACGCAGTCAACATCGTAACCCGTGCTCACATGCGAGTACTGCCCAGCACATGTTATGATCTGGACTGCGTAACGCGGAAACTACTCGTTGGAAGTCGATCAAGTTTTAACGGTATACACAGTTTTATGTACCCTATTATTCCCCCAAATTTCATTATCCTAGGCGTTAGAGAACCTGAGTTATTAACTTGTTGATCTTGGTGGTAGCATTTTTATTTCTGTTCATATCTCAGTTATCTCCGTGGACACAACCTTGACTTGGTGGAAGGGCTTGATTCTCGATGATGATAAGCCTATGCTGGAGTGGGACACCCATGCCAGTCAGGCCTTAACGGAGGGTTCAAAATAAACGTGTTCTGTCAATTGTGGACTCACCCATGTAACTGGTGCTCGGAACGGAGACTTCATAAGCCTCCAGTGTGTTTACCATGCACTGCGATCCCAAAGGGAGGGGCCCTGGTAGTTGTGAAGACTATTCCGGAAAAATACACTAATTTGGCCTCAGCTTCTCTAAAAGAAGGGAACCTGAAGCTAGTTCGTTCATACTAGTAGGGTCTCCTTGGAGGTCCGACTTTAGGGTTAGGTTGTGCCTATATCCCTCCGTATCCCTGGTGCCATTGTGCAGCCTCTTGTTGGGCTCGATGTTGCGTGAGAGCGAGGGTGTATGATATTTTGTTGCTTTTACTTATCGAAAACATTAATAAAAATATTGAAAAATAATAAAAAGAATGAGGGGAGAAAGATAAGGAATTAGAGTGTCAAGTTCCGAGATTTATTGTTTTGGAGATCGGAAATGGGAGGTCGATATTACCGAAAATGAAATGGTCTAAATATATAAGGTTTCAATCTCTTATAATCATGAATAATTTATGTTGGTTTTAATTAAGTTTTAAACGTTTAAATGAATAAAATAATGTAGTAGTGGTACTTTTAACGACATTTTTACTCTCGTTTTAACATTATGGGATTTTTAAGTTATTTTGAAATGTCTCAGTCATCAGATCTGTTTTAAATATCTTTTACTTTGCTCGTCCTGATTGAAATTTTAGATTATGTCTGCATGTTTGTTTGTCCCATGTTGTTTTCCGGTCCGTCAGTACCGTTTATATGTTTGTAATGGTAGCTTTTATACATTTTTTCCTTTTATAATTTGTATGTACTTTAAGCCTTGTGTTGGGCGCAAATAATCCTGTAGTTGACGCGCCCTAAAATCCTAACCAAACAATCACTCAACCAATCAGTTGAATTTGTTAGGCAATTTATACCTTTGAAATTGTAGTTTTCCTTCTGTATGTGATCAGTTTGGCAAATAGGTTAACGAGAGAGACAACTACGATGCGATGCTATACCGTGGTTAGGCTATTCATGGTGTAGAAATTGCAAGGTTGATCATCCTGTCATTTCTGGGGAATGCTCGATATGAAAGATCGAAAAGGAGATTCAATCATCCATGTTAAGAACATATGCGCATGTCAAGAAGCGAAATGGCTGTTCCTGTATAGCGGGAACGATCTTACTCGCTATACTTCGATCTTACTTCTGGGGAAGTCTTGAGGAATACAGTCAATGGATATTAAGATCGTGGCAACAAGTTTGGAAGAAAGATGATGGAGCTATGAATTCAATTGGAATCATCTAAGAAGATCAAGAAGTGAAAATTCCTGTAAGTTGTGGCAACAGTTTCCCTTTGAACAAGTGCCTAGTACTTCCACCGCTCTGTTTGACGCAAATATCACATCTGATGATATAAGCGGTTCATTATCGAGTGAACTCAACCTATGCAGACCGATAATGAATTCAACATATGACGTGTATATGGAGCGATTGTAGCGTGCCAGGAAAAGAATTTTTCAGTTCCCAACACGCTCAGCAAAACCCCTAAAACGTTTAGAATCCCGGGAACCCAAACCTAGAAAAAATACAGAACGACGAACCCCTCTCAATAGGTAAAAGCAGGTAGCTACAGTTAGTTAACCTGACGCCAGTAGATTAAGTCCCGAAAACTAATCCTTGAGAAAAGAAAATTCTTCTAACCTCAAGGGAGATAAATTAATTCGCCTATAGGTAAATAATTTCAAGAGTAACCTTTACACCCATTAAACATAAGAATTTTAAATCAGGTAAGTAAACCATTCCAAACAAACAAATTCTTTATTACAATGAGGTGAAAAAGATCAATCTGAAATTTACGCCAATGAAACAACTACAACAAGATTCGGAACAATTCTGAAAGGGCTATTGGTCGGACACCAGAGGAGCGACGATCTGACGTAAGAGCGAACCGAATGAATCCGAGAGCCAGTTGATGAGGAGAACACCCTAGTAGATGGTAGCTGGATGAACCGAACGTAGACGTAAATAAAGCTGTTGAGGCGGGAATTCAAAAGGCGAAAAGATTGTTCATGTTTGAGAGGAAATAAAAAAAATCAGAAAAAGAATAATGATTTCAGGATTAAAAAGGAAAAGGAAAAATTACTAAACAACAGAATTAATGAGTAATACAAAAAAGTAAAGCGCTGGACAGATGATAATACAGATCGTTTCTTTTTTTGTTTAAAAAGCTAGCTCTTCTTAAAGCTGGCTGGTTGACTTCAAGGGAACAACAAAAGGCGACTCTTTTTAGTGATCCAACAGATAACTGAAATATATGTAGCAAAATTGACCTGTTAGAGAAAGAAAAGGGAAAAAGAGGGGGAAAAAAAGATTAAAGAACCCAAGACAGAGGTAAGCACTAAAATAAATACAACGAAAAAACTAAACCCGACAAACGCGTGACGCAAAGCGTGGTAGGGATAACGGAAGGAGACACTAAACAGGCAACAAAGAGGAATAAAACATATAAATGACTAAACAAAGCACAACAAATAATTGATGGAAAAAAAACACAGGACGAAGGCACTTGATGTGGGAACCACAGACGAGTGGAAGGCACAGGGAGGCTACGTGATTCTAAAAAAAGAAAAGAAAAAGAAATTCACAAAGTAATAAAAAAAACTCAAAACAGGTCAAGATAAAGAAAAGGGTAGGAGGGGGGTTAAGCGTTTTTCATAACAACCCCTCTTGAAAGGTAAATATAATAAACACAAGTTCACTCGAAAGTCAAAGTTCTTTTTATCACTTGATGCTTTTTTTAACCACATGAGTTTGTCATGAGGAAACGTAGAAGCACAGCTGGGGGAGGGAATTATCAACCGAGTACAATCAAGCGATGGTAAACAGAAAGAACATACCCCGATGAGTAAGCGGAATTTCTGGAACTAGGAAATCACATCATCGTGGCGATAGGCTAAAAACGAGTTCTACTCCGACAGATGCGCTAGTCTCCTAAAAACAACAGTCAGGCAGGAATAATTCGCAAACAGCAACTAACCTGGACGGAGAAAGGCAATCGGTTCACAGCAGACTTCACCAAATTCAGACATACGACGCGACGCATTTAACCAAGAGGAGAATCCCTACTCCATTGGTGGGTTCAACGTCAATTTGATAGTAATTGGATATGGCTTCGGTCATCGGGAAAGAATCCAGTACATTCTCGGGTAGGTGTTAGATCGAACCAACGTCCCTTGCAGACTTCTTACCCAATCTCATATTAGGTACTAACGAGTGAGACTCGGACGAAGGGCGGCTAACGCCAATTGTCAACCGCTTGCCTCTCTAGCAGCCCAAAAAAAACCCAAAAAACCATCATCTCCCCAAAGAAAAAATTTTTTTCTTCCAAAAACTAAACAACATCACATGACTAAAACGACTCGCGCAAAACAAAAATTTAACAGCGGGAGCCACTCTAAAAGAAAAGCTTCACAAAATAAAACGAAAGCGCGATAAAACAATATGATAAGCTTGCTACAAAAAAACGCTTATTATAACAATGCAGATTAAAATGTAATTACCGTAAGTATCGTCGAGAATAGAAACATTTTCAAATATTGTAAATTACGAGCAAGACTTAAAAATAAATTTTAAAGGGAAAGACTAAATTCAATTAAAGTGATTTCAATTAATAACTACATACTACATATTAAACCTCCACAATCCGTAATAGGGGGAGATCGGGCAAGGTTTTCAGCTGACCTGGACTTGCTCTTAAACCAAGAAATTTAAAAAACCTGAGCTATGTCGTTTCATAGAAATATCCAACCCGGAAAAATTTATTCTAATAACTCCCACCAAAAAACGCTTGGTCTTATGTATAGTCGTCCGAAAACTTATTGAGTGATATTATTTCCTATTACAACGGAATTATAACAATTTGTGTAGTAACCTGGCCAGGTATAAAACAGTCGGAAACTTAACGGTTCCCTAATTATAAGTAAACACTCGTAAGCCAGGAACAAACTCCATATCGACACAAGCCCAATTTCATAATCCAACAACGTGACACGAGCACGCCATGTGTACCCTTTATTATTTTTAACGGAGGGGGCACACAGTAATCTCCAAATAACGTAGGAGAAATTGAGAAAAACCGGGTAAGATCTGGAAATCAATTTCATTCCGACCACCCTGAAGGGGGAACAGCGTTACAGAAGGTAGCGCCGAAAAGAAAATGATAACATAGCTCAAAGAAATAAAAAAAAAATCTTGGTTAGTACCAATCGTAGATTAAAAAAGGAAGGCGTGAACAATGTAAAGGCCAAGACAACCGCGCGGGAATGGGAACAAATACATTGGAAGATACCCAGAAAATTTTCCCTCCATAATACGCGAACGCAAATAACCACAATAAGTTGACCGCAACTCGAAAAAAAAAAATTGTCATAAAGTTGAAAGGCGTGGAGCCAATAAGGCACGCAACACGATACAAATGCGAGAAATTGCGATATGCTTTGAGAATTCTTTGTAATTGAATCATTTAAAGCATAAATCATAAAAAATTATGTATCTATTTATCAATTAATTTCTAAATATTGAACAACAAAATGTTAGTATCGTAGATAAGTACTCGTAATTTCAGATACTAGGATCCCCCAATGATCGAAATTCGATCACATTTCTAAGAAAAAAAAATGTATGTGTAATTGTTCTAGCCTCAATCTTGCTTATTAATAAACTTTGAAGAATGAAAAATAGATACACAATAAATATCCAAAATGCTTTGCATGACATTTCTGACACTCCCGATTCATTTCACCGCAATGATAACTTTCAAAATTTCTCGTAAAAATATTTAAAGCAATCTAAAGGTTTCTTTTAATATATCTATCGAATCGAATTATTATCTAAATATAATATTTATATTTAAGCTAAATTGTCCCTCCCTATCTCTGCGTCTCTCCCCTCGTCCCACTTTGGAAAATTACGGTCTGTTTTGGACCAAAAATCGATAACTTTTTTGTTATGAAAGAGTGTTAACAAAATTTTTAAAAAATAAATAAAAACCAAAAACCTCAAAATTGGTATTTATTATATTTTTAACCAAAAATAATACTTTTTAAGTGCATGAAAAAAACTTAAAATAGCTTAGAAAACGACGAAAAATATATAAAATGCTTACCTACTAATTATAGAAATATTTTGAATAGTTGATTAATAACAATTTTTAAGCAGTTGTTTCTATAAGTATATTAAAGGTACTATAATATAATTGGGGACCTTCAGGTTCTGAAATCAGTTAGTTGACTTTCAAAAGCTGCAGAGTATCTCCATCAAGTTCCTGCACATATTTGTTATACGGTTTTCAAATGAACATCAACAATGATTTGAGTTAATTTGATATTTATTATTTAAAAAAAAAACAATAAAAAAGGCAATGCTACATGCGTTGACAAATATGGTGCACAACCTGTTCCTTAATGCTACCTTTTTTGAAACACTTTTTACCTGTGTTAACGTGAACAAATACGCAAACAAAATATCTTGTGCACATCTAGAGCACAGGAACTTTCCAACTACATAAGTTTCATGCGTATTCGTCCACGTTAACACAGGTAAAAGTCCTTAACAAAAAATGTGTTGCCGTATTTATATATAGATAATGGTATTTATCATATGTTGCAACTATGCCTGTTGTAATGAACATTTGATGTGTGAAATTAAATTCCTTGTACAAAATTATTTCTTATTCGCCATATGCAGCCACTAGCGGCTGTGCCCCGACACAGCCCCAGTCCGATATTTTCAGCGTTTTTTAGCTACATATAAATATAAATTTTGTTGATTATTTAAATTTTTTGAAAATATTATGATTTGTTTTAACTCTAAATTGATGAGATGTTTAGCTTTTTGATTTCTTGTTGTTGTATTGCTATTTTTGGTGTTTGTTGAACGTCTTACCTTGTTGATCTGTTCTTTTTGGGTATTTTTTTTTGTCATTTGTATTTTCGTTTTTGTTTTTTTTATTTTTTGGCCTAATACACTATCTTGCGTTTTCATCTTATGTCAGATTATGGCGCAAAATGACCAATGCAAATGATGTGCCCTAAAATCCCAATCAACCCAATCGTGACCACCGGCTGAGCATAGAAACTTCATATATTGTTACATCATCATTAGAAGGGCTAATTTAAGACTTATTATTGGTGTAAAAGCGAATAAAAATATCCTTCTAATGATGATGTACCAGTGTATGAAGTTTCAATGCACAGGCCTTATCTCTCGATGGTCACGACCCAATGCGAAAATTATTTCATTGTGAGGCTAGGATCACACTGGCGTAAAACGCCGCGTAAATACGCTGACGTAACGACGCCAGTGATGTCACTTCCGGTAAATAGCATGGTGCCGCGCTTGGCGACGTCGTTACGTCGGCGTATTTACGTGGCGTTTTACGCCAGTGTGATCCTAGCCTTATGGTGACGATTGTCAAACCGTCATAGCACGAGTGAAAAATGTACAGATGCTTTCATTAAAATTTGCACTTACCACATCGTGACAATTGGAGCGTGTTTCATTATTCCGCCACCACATTTCCCCGGTGCGCAAGATTTTGGATTTACCCATTTTCCAAAGGTAGAGTCAGCAAATTTCCGACTTTTAGTGACAACTCGCCGTTGAATCATGGGAATAAGTTTCATTGAAATAATTCTTTGTTATATTTGTATAATAACTGTTCTTATAAATCGAAATAAAGAAAATAAAAATAAAGTATAAAATAAAAAATAATTTTTATTGGTATAAAAAAATAAAAATAAATCCAATAATTTTAGTCTTTCATTTGGAGATGAAATCTGTTTATCTAACAAGGGAACGGAAAAAATGAAGCTAATTTTGTATGTCAACCACATTTGGTAAACACGAAGATAAGGTTCTGGGTTGAGCGTGTGACAAATATCAGCGGTAGACAACAAGAAGTTTTCGAGTTGTAGCCATTTTTTGTTCCCATTATAAGTCTATTGAGCAAATCCGAAAAGGTTCGAAATCATTTTTCTAATGTTGTTTATTGGCTCTGTGCTCACTGCTGCTCAAATTGCGCAGGTGAAGTCTCCTCCCCTCATCTACTTCCACACCAATTTGCAGCGACATCTGCTCTGAGGACGCTTGCGCCCCCCTTGTCAGTTTTAAGCCAATTGAATTTCGCGTGCTTTGAGGATTTTTGAGGGGCTATAACTTCCCTCCGGACTGATGTCTGCAGCTAAAATTTTGGTTGTAGGTACAACTCATTGTCTACTACTTTTATACCAAATTTGGTGGAAATCAGATATTGGCACTTCGGGACTGTTCCTTGTAAGATGCAATAGGTCTTATTCTTGGAACTTTTATGTTGTTACCTTTTACCATATTTACTGTTTATGTGACATATCTCTGATATCACAATAAACACATCTAGGCCTACGAGATTACAAGACCTGGAAACGGAAAAGTCACCTGACCTTCGGGGTGATAGTAACAATGCCACAGAGTAAACTCTGTGAACAATGCAGTCTTCATTGTCTCCATATTGGTTGTTAACAATCAGTGCTTGTTGGAAACAGTAAAAGTTGGATTGTTGCTAGCACGCCGATGGTCTTTCCTTTCCTGGCCTGCTCTTTCTGTCTATGCAAAGGGTACAGCAAAAGTTTTACATTCATTGTCAGATATCTCTGTCAAATCGCCCGATAACTTTTCTATATATCAGGTCGTTGCATATCAAATGTCGGATTGCAGAGATCATCTTTAATGGCCCTCTAAAAAGGACATCTTCACACGTGCTATTCGAAATAACCCCCATTGCAATCCAAACATTGTTGCCAACGATTTGGCAGCTTCTCGAGCCCTCTCCGATAAAATCCATGGTCACGGGACTCAAGAAACTCCCGGAATGCGTTTTCGACGTCTGCTTGGGTTAGGAAAGTTTTCCTCCGGAGAAAATTGTCCAGGCTCTGGAAAAGTTGGTAGTCGGTAGGGGAGAGGTCCGGAGAGTACGGGGCGTGTGGAAGCACCTCGTAGCCGAGAGCCTGTAGCGCATGCACGGTCGTTAGTGCAAGGTGCGGACGCGCGTTGTCATGCAGCAGAAGGACGCCTTTGCGATGCACAAGTGCAGGTTGTTGCTGACACAGTTTTGTGTGCATACGATCAGTTCATGATAGTAGCTCGCAGCGGTGATCGTGTCCCCCTGATGCAGGAAGCTGTAATGCACTACACCACGGATGTTTCACCAAACTGTAACCATGAGCTTCCTGGGGTGCAACGGAGGTTTAGGGAACTGTCGCGGGGATTCATCAGCATCCAGCCACTGTGCTGACCGTTTCGTATTCTCGTATAGGAGCCACTTCTCGTTGCAGGTGGCAATGCGATCAAGAATCCCCGCTTCTTCATGGCGCAAAAGCAATTCCGTACATACCCCCAACCGAGGCTCTTTTTGGTTTTCCGTAAGTTCGTGTGGGACCCATTTGTCCTGCTTTTTCACCTTGCCGATGGTCCTAAGGTGTCTACTGACAGTCGACGCTGATACAGCATGATCCCCTGCAAGGTCCCGAACAGTTTTTGACGGGTCTTCTTCCACAGATAGCTTCAGATCAGCGTCATTCAACACGTTGGGCGGTCTGCCGCGTGGCTCATTTGCCAGGTCCGTCATTCCCGCCCGGATTTTTCGGAACCAACGTTGGACAATACGTACGTTTATGGTGCCTACACCGAATACCTTATTGATGTTTCGAGAGGCGTTGGAAGCAGTGTGAACTCGTAATGCATTATCACACGTAATTCGTATGAAGTCATGATGCTCTGCGAACTAAACTTTGTGAAGTAACCTGCTGGACTAAGCGGAGTATCAATCTTCCCTTGAGTTCAAGCGTTATTAAATGTCATCGCAGACATGCAAATTTCAGGCAGCTGATCGCTGATAGGTTTATCTCTGGGAATGCACCACTTTGTTATGGGTACTTGCTACTAAACGTGGAAACCGTGCTGAAGCGTGGAACCCATCTCGAAATCCGACATTTGATATGCAACGACCTGATATTTTTGTGTATTCAGTCTCCTTAAAAGAGTACTTCATGCAAGACGTCCGAGAACACTTTCCTCTGCCTGCCAAGAGAAGTGAACTGCAATCGACTTCGCCGTTCTCCATAGAAGTATCTTGCAGTGAAATCTAAGATGTCAAGTGATTGCTACAAGAAAGGGCCATCTGTAACGTAACTTTGCTAAGTGGAGAAGGGAATTAAATAAGGCAGCAAAGTATGGCTAATGAAAGTTTAAGTTTTAATTGCGGTTAAACAAAATAAAGATATTACACTTTAATTCCTTTAAACCCCTCCTTAGGGGTGCTTTAGAAAAAAAAATTATCTATAATACATAAAATGCAATATTTCCAATTAATAGATCGAACAAAACATTAAATGATTTCAGCGCGTTTTCCATATTCAGTTACTAACAATTAATAAATTGGCAGCTTATTATTCAAACAATAGTCGGCATCCCCAGCTAATAAGCAACGGCGAACCCGTCGCGTAATCCTTTTGGCGGGAGGATTACAGGAACCCAAATGGAACAGTCGTCGTCCGGGAGAATCGACGCTGAGCAGGTACCTAATGGAATATAACAAAATTAAAAAGTGTTAATTACGTTCCATAGCTTTAAGTAATACCTACAACTAACGCCTGCCTCTATGCAATTTAAACTTAAAACAAAATTTGTTTACTAGAACAATTCAAAGCAAGAGCTTCGCAACGCGCTACGCACTCCTCACCGGTGATAGGCGCGCTTACGCTGCTATCTCTTTCCAGGGATATTTGGCCTGCACCAAATTCGAAGCATGGAGAAGACCGTTACTCCTACTCGTTACGCCTTCTTCATTTGCACTCACGAGAAAACTTCCTTCGTCCAACGGAAATGGCTGTTGACTCGCTTCCGACGTCTTCACGCTCGTTACCAACGTTGCGTTCTCATCCAATGTCGAATAAACTGAGAGCTTAGGAAGCTGAGCCCCCTATGCGTGACTGCGCATTCTTGTCAAGCAAATAGCCCTTATCGCGGGCCACTTTTCATGCCGGCAGCTGCCCTTTCCCTTGTGGTTCCCGGGAAGTAAACGCTTCTCGTTTCCCGCGAAACACGCGGCAGCGAGGTTTACTCGAGGCTTCACTATCACGGTAAGTACTAAAAAGCCTAACCTGCTGCTCGCGTGCCCGCTTAGAAGCACCTCTTGACTCCGAGTCCCCGGGAAGGTAGCCTGGACACTTGCGCTCCGATTTTTCCTCCTTCATCAAAATCTTCAATTGCTCTCCTCTTCGTTCTCTCTCTCTTTCTTCCTAAAACCTCTCCTGGGCCTTTCGCGCCTTCCTATTCGCTCCCTCTCCGTCTCTCCTTTAACACCTGCTTTTGCACCAATCTCCTTCTTTTTCTTTCTGAGTCCTTTATGCTTTTCTTTCAAAACGCCCGGCGCTCTCCCCTCCGGACTTCCCTTCTCTCTTGTCGTCTGCTTTCTTTCTCTATCGCTCTTTTGCTTGTCCCTTGTTCCTTCTCGAACTGGGATTTGTACGGAATTTAAATTTTGTGACACCATCATATAGAGCCCAATAGTTGGTGGAGATTGAGTTTCAATAGACCTCAGTAAGTGTATTCTCATCACCATAAAAATGAAACAGTCGAGTCACATTAATGTGACCACTTCCTAGCTGTAATGTCAGCGTTAAATGACCAATCTCAGAAGGCACTATATAAATGAGGCAAAAAACGACGTGTCATCAGCGGATTGGCATAGTAGAGTGTGCTGTAAGCATTTGTGATGACCCTGTGTCACCTCATTTAAAGCGATCTCCGAAAAGATCGAATGAGGCGGCATTAAAAGTAAAGAGGGAAAAAAAGTATTTTTTCAAGACGCCAAGCACTGGGACCCCGTCGGAGAAAATTGACGAGTCGCGAGAGCGAGCAATGAGCAAGCCGCTGGATTCGTCAAGAGAAAGGGCATTCAAATTAACTCGAAGGGATCTCGCCATAAAAAGGAGGAACAAGAAGGAGCGATGAAGTTCGGGTCTCGATTTCCACGAATGCAGAAGTCTTTATGCTCACCCTCACTTCATGGAAGAAATATCGTTGAGAGGCCGATCGGCAGCGGTCAGGGAAATTCAATTTCCAAATTTCATTTACAAATTTTTTTGCAATTAATATTAATCGATTTATTCCCAGCCCTAGCCGTAGCCGTATACCGGTGGCCTATAGAACGCCAACGCGTCAAAGTCAACGATTAATGATTCGGACGGTTCGCCCCTCCTACCCACGAGCCGCTTGGTCAAAACCAGGTCCTATGACCGTCTCATCGCAACAGAAGCCGCCCCATTCATGATACTTGAATAAAAGAAGGCAGCAAACATCATCCCGTAAAGTTCGCACATTCTACAAGCGGCCTTCATCGATAAATAAGGCCAGTAGATCTCTTGCTAAATTTTGTGACTTTAATGTGAACTATGAAACTTCATATGATAATTCTGACATCGCCGTTAATAATGCGAGTAATTTGATATCGCCTGCATCTGCAGGTTCACTTAATAATTTTTCCGTGACAAATTTACACTACATGTTCAAAGGAGTTGGGACACCTGTTGCTCTACCGTAAAGCCGCAAAAAGCTTCAATCAGTAGTGTGTAGGACCACCCCGAGCTGCTATCACTGCCTCCACCCTACATGGCATACTGTCCACAAGTTTACGGTATGTGTCCACAGGTATTGACCTCCATTCCTCGAGGAGTGTCGTGGTCAGTTCCTGGACAGATGTAGGGCGAACCATCCTGGATCTCACACGTCGTTCCAATTCGTCCCAAAGATGTTCGATGGGGTTGAAATCAGGACTCTGGGCGGGCCAATCCAGTTCTTCAACCCGCATCTCCTCAAACCAGTCGGATATGGATCTTGCTTTGTGGCAAGGCGCATTGTCCTGCTGGAAGAGGAACGGCCCGTCACCGAAGTGTTCCCACAGCGCTGGAAGTGCCCCGTTATCCAGAATGGTCCTGTAGCCATCAGCATTGAGATTTCCGTCCACCTTGATGAGCGGGCCCGGTCCAGTCCAGGAGAAACACCCCAGGTGTTCAAAGGGGTGTCCCAACTCCTTTGATCATGTAGTGTAGATGGCCTAGGAGACGACGACGAGACACATAAGGACACTTACCCACCTAATTACTCGGTCGCCTTCCTCTCGCAGCTACCTGACCCATAGCCGTCGGGAAATGCAACTGGCAGGGAAACCCCGGCGCTTGAAATCCTCTTGGACAGAGCTGTATCGAGATCAACGCCGCGCCGGCCCAGCAAGGTTCGAAAGCGATCGGCATAGAAGGAACGAAGCCGACGTCTACTCGAGCCACGGGTTCGTTCGAGGATTTCAACGAGCAGTCTATGGCACGACTTGATTTTCTGCGCTCGGAGGATTGTCCGGATCGACGGCGCTCGAGTTCCGCATCGTTCGTAGCCGGTAGCGTCGGCAGGGCCCTAGCCGGCCTACCGCGTCCGGTAGGCAGCGCAGCGTCGTGCTGTACTCCAAGTTTGCCTTTCTCATTGTTCTATTAATGCTTTTAATTGACACTAATTCATTTGAATTTGATTATTTGCTAATATCCGTACTTTTTTACTTGCTGCTTTTTAGTTTCATACCCCGAGACGCCAAACCTTAAAGGTAGCCGTTCTCCTGAGAAACGGTAGACACCAATAATCATCTTTTTCGACGAGAAAACTTCTCCTTATCAGAAACCCAGCTTTTAAGGAACGACGGTTTCGTCCATCATCACAACTATGACGGGTGCATCGTCCTCAACAAACCTTTTTTGAAGCCACGTCGCCTCTTAATTGGTGGATATTATAATCAAGCAGTTATCAATAATTGTTTAAAATTCAATTTTAATAATTGATACTTATTTTGAGAATCATTTATTCCAATTCAAACTTAAGAATTGTTAATTTCAATTTATTTGTAAATTAAACAATTTGATTTGCAATTTTCGTCTCTCATCCCTTTCCTCTCTGTTCACAAGAAACTTTTTAACTCTGCTGAAAAATAATTGTGACACCCTGTATTTACTTCTGATCCTGGTCACTTAAGCACTAATTGCGGTGACCCTATGTCATGTGGCAAAATGTACTCCTCACGCATCGTGTGGAACACGAAGTTCCGGTGTGATAGATGCGTGATGGGTAATCGGAATTTGACACGTGATCAGGAGAAAAAGCGATAAGAAACGAAAGCTGACGGACGTTTCGAGAAGAATTCTCATACCGATGTTCCACAAGGGAGGAAAAGCTTCTTCCCCAACAAAGAGATAGTTGCTCAGCGAAGTTCACGAGGAAGGCCCGTTCTGAATTAGCTTCATGGAAGAATGGAACCCGATAGCAGAGCAATTCGACCGTGTGCAATACGACAGGCGGCTGGTGGCGTAGAACTGCGCAGGAGCGCAAAAGCTCCGTAAAGAGGCTGTGGCATCACTACCAGCTCACCGAGCTATCTGAACTCAATTCAGTGCAACGGAGTAAGCATTGTTTATTGGCTTGTATTGCCCGCAACAAAAGTTCTACTAACGAAGTTATCTCCGTCAGCAGTCTCCCGGCAGTAACGAATGCATCGGTCCAGTCGGGCGAGACCACGTCGTCTGGCAGAAGCCGAGAGATATACAGGGTGGTCATAAATTATTAAGCACATTTTGACAGTGAATA
>JAHWFO010076042.1:2316084-2328249 GCA_023313115.1 Rhysida immarginata | reverse complement strand
TTTTTTATTTTCATTTTTTGTTTTTATTATTTGTTATATTTCTTATATCAATATGGCAAGATCAATTAAACAATCAATTAATTCATGGATCTTAATAACATTTTACATACTGCATACCTGTGTGCAAGTAACAATATAAATGTAAACGCACTGGCAATGATTGTTTATTGCAATCCATGCAATGAAAATAAAAACACATGACAAAAAGTTAAAAGAGATAGTTTAAGAATCTCCTTCCAAAAACCATGTTTATGACGAACGTCAAGACTACCCAATATGACAATATGACAGAATAAATAAAAGTTCAAGTATTTAGGAGAATTTAACAAAACGGATCAGAGAAAAAAGCTTTTAAAGCAAGAGTCAGTAAGATGAAATCGGCCTATTTCCTCACCAAAGATATCTATAAGAAGTCAATATCATTCAACGCTAAACTTTGGCACTAAACAACAGTAAACACTTTATACAGCTGAATGTCTGACCCTGATCAAAAAAATGTTAACTCAAGAACTAAAAGTAGCTGAAAGAAAAATATTAAGAAAAATGTTGGGGTCAATATTTAAATTACGTCGCAACAATACACACATACTGAAAAAATTACTGATACTGTACCGTTAGGAAAAGGAGAATAGTTTTTTTATGAAAATCTTGAAAGAATAACCCCCAATAGGCTCACAGGAAAAATTTTCAAATATATGTCAAAATTGAAAATAGCCAATACTTGGATAAATGAAACACAAAAGGACATAGAAGAATTACAAATTTCACAAGCAGACATATAAAAACGTACACCACATGAACCCAAGTTGGTACAATCAAAAGGCTTTCGGGAAAAAATGAAGAATTAAAACGGCGCATTTTGGACTCAGGAAAGGAATAATGAGTTGAAAAGAACGTAGCCCATTGAGGGTTATTCAACAACAACACAACAACAACGACGACAAAATAAACCTCATTTGTCAAATGAATTTGAAGTAATAATCATCATTGAAGAAGGAACTGAAAATTTTTATATATGTCCCGAAAATTGTAATTTGCATCCTGATAACAATGAACGGTTTGATTTGATCAACTGTTTCCAGATTTCTCTCGGTTCCTTAAGCCTTGGATCAACAATTTCTTTTACATCCTTCAATGATATCTGTGGTAGTGCATTTAAAAAAGGGACTGAACAAGCATTCATTCTTTCGCAGCAAGCTGCGCTTCAACAGTCAGCCTCGTTTTCGATCAAGCATGAGCGCGGCCATAATCTCGCGCTTTCTCGTTTGAAAAAGGCCCATTGCCCATTACGGAGCCACCACCGGCTTGCACAGTGCATGCTTGACAACTTGCATACATGGCCTTCATGGGGTCTGCACTCGAGCCATACCATCAGCTCGCATCAGTTGGAATCGAGACTCATCAGACCAGGTCACACATTTCCAGTTGTCATGTGTCCGGTCGATGTGTTCATGGGCCCAGGAGAGACGTTGCAGACAATGTCTTGTTGTTAGCAAGGGCACACACCTGGGTCTTCTGCTTCCATATCCCATGGACACCAGATTTCGTTGCACAGTTCGCATCGATACAGCTCTAGTATCACCCTGGTTAAAATCTTATGTCATCTGGCTGTGTGTCAGTTGCCTTTAGCGGTGACCATCCTTCTCAGACGCCGTTGGAGCGTTCATTGAGAAGGTGTGGTCGACCACTGCGTTGTCCATGGTGGGAGGTAATGCCGTCAAGTTGGTACTCTCGGTAGACTCTTGAAACTGTGGACAATGACTTTTGGCATGTGGATAAGTCAGCAGGGTGATCTAGCATGGTGATCGAATTACGGGCTAGAAACTGGCGGATAATCACTGATGAATGTGCAGACGCAATTTTCTCAACTCCAAGTATTTTGTTAGAATCGTGTGCGGAGAAGTTTTTCCCAAATCAGTTCGTCAGCAATCATCTGGACCGTAAATCGGCGATCGAAAAGCACAAGAGCCCGCACACGTTCGATGTTTTAGTCAACACAGGAAGTCGACGGTCATACTGGCTTTGCATCATCCATGCAGTCTTAACGACCTTCACTGAAGCGCTCTTTTCTTCATTCGTTATCTTCTTAAACAACCCTCTACATTTCATGAATTTCCTGTGAGTTCCGCCCAAATTACAATCTCCAACAAACTCCATCGTTAACAAGAGCAAAAACAGGATCACAAAAAAAAATCCCACCTCTAACTGTACGCTTGCCTCGATGGTCTAACAGTTAATGACGCTTCAGCGAATCCCTTGCCAACTGAGCAGCCCATGCGGATAGCCAAATATCAACTCGAGGTCATCCTAGAAGCTCATTCGCGTATTTATTGGACCAACTACGTATGCAATTGTACCAAATCGAAGTATTAACATGCTAATCTATATATAAATACGGCAACACATTTTTTGTTATGCACTTTTACCTGTGTTAACGTGGACGAATACGCATGAAACTTAAATGGTTGGAAAGTTCCTGTGCTCTAGATGTGCACAATATATTTTGTTTGCGTATTTGTTCACGTTAACACAGGTAAAAACGTTTCAAAAAAGGTAGCATTAATATTTGTCAACGCATGTAGCATTGCCTTTTTTATTTATTTTTAATAATAAATATCAAATTAACTCAAATCATTGTTGATGTTCATTTGAAAGCATTAGAAAACCGTATAACAAATACTCTGAAGCTTTTGAAAGTCAACGAACTGATTTCAGAACCTGAAGGTCCCCAAGTATAATATAGTATACCTTTGATGTACGTATACATTATTCCATAGAAACAACTGCTTAAAAATTGTTATTAACCAACTATTCAAAATATTTCTATAATTAGTAGGCAAGCATTTTATGTATTTTTCGTCGTTTTCTAAGCTATTTTAAGGTTTTTTCATACAATTTTGAAGTTTTTGATTTTTATTAATTTTTAAAAAATTTTGTTAACACTCTTTCTTTAGTAACAAAAAAGTTATCTACTTTTGATCCGAAACAGACCTTAATTTTCCACAGTGGGACGAGGGGAGAGACGCAGAGATAGGGAGGGACAATTTAGCTTAAATATAAATATTATATTTAGATAATAATTCGATAGATATCTTAAAAAATACCGTTAGATCGTTTTTAATATTATTCCGAGAAATTTTCAAAGTTATCATTGCGGTGAAATGAATCGGGAGTGTCAGAAATGTCATGCAAAGCATTTTGGATATTTATTCTTCAAAATTTATTAATAAGCAAGATGGAGGCTACAACAATTACACATATACTTTTTTTTTTCCTGAGAAATATGATCGAATTTCGAGTATAAATCGAATTCCTAGTATCTTAAATTACGAGTACTTATCTACGATACTAACATTTTGTGCATGTACGAAGCAGATAACATACAAGTTTTAGAATTATTTTATTCTTGAGATAATATGATATTCTTGAGATACAAAGTAGTTAACCATTTGTTGTAGTTGTAACACCGCGTTCGAGATATCATAAGCTGGGAAAGATGGTTCGAAGGAGACTCATTGGGGGATGTTAACGATGTCGTAATTTGCGTCTTCTGTAGCCGACAGAACAAGTTGATTAATATTACTAATTTCTAATGTTAATTACTTTCCATGTATTTGTGTTGTTTTAATCTTTGGTGATTTTTTATAGTTGTGCATTTTAATGTGACCACCCCTACGTTCAACATCAGCGGAAAATGGTTACTTCCAGAAGGTACGTACCAGTATCAGAGGTAAGGGGGGGTATAGAAACGGTGCCAGAGGGAAGCAGAAAACATTGCAATTGTTGGCGTCATGGCGAAACGTAGCCATTTATCCGATCTCCAAAAGGGTATGATCATCGGCTTCAGAGCCAAGGGTGGCAATATTTTCGAAACGGCTAGTTTTGTGAACTGTTCGCGTGCCGCCGTGGTGAAAGTGTACCGTGCATGGCAGAATGGCAATTCCCAAAACCAGCAACGTGCCAAGTGAACGACGGCTACGGAGATGCGTGCAAGCAAACAGATGTGCAACCGTGGACCAACTTAACCCCCAGATGAACCAGGGGCTACCAAACGTCTATGCTCAACGACAGTTCACCGAACGTTGCTGCGTATGAGGCTCTGAGGCAGACGGCTGGTTCATGCACTAATGCTGACGGCTGTTCACCGGTGACAAACACTGACTGACATTTGCATCTCAGTACCGCTACTGGACAGCAACAGAGTGGCGAAAGGTGGCTTTTTCTAATGAATCACGGTTTATGTTCCATCGTGTACGGCGTTCAGCGTCAGAAAACAAACGCCCTGCAACACGTGCCGCAAGGGCAGGCCGGAGGAGGCAGCGTTATGGTCTGGGGAATGTTTCCATGGCATTCCCTGGGTGCACTCATCATTGTGGACGGCACCATGGATCAATGGAAGTACGCATCTTTCCTTTCGTACCATGTCCACCGCTGCATGCAGATTGTGTTTCCTCAGCACGATGGCATCTTCCAGCAGGACAATGCGACGTGCCATACAACGCGCAGTGTCCGTGCGTGGTTCGATGAGCACGAGGATGTCTTTACGGTACTCCCCTGGCCCCCAAACTCCCCGGATTTAAATCCCATAGAGCATCTATCGGTCTCGGTGGCTCAGTGGTTGCGTGATTGCCTCTGATGCCCGAGGAAGCGGGTTCGATCCCGGCCGAGGACGACGAGGATTTTTCCAGGGGAAAATCCTGAAATCATGCACTTCCTTCGGAAGGGAAGTAAAGCCGTTGGTCCCGTGTAGTCGTTTGCCGGCTGCACGTTAAAGAACCCATGCGAGGCAAAATTTGCGGTCCCTATAACGCCGTCCTGAAATGACCATAGCAGTTGAAAAGGACGTTAATACCAAACAAACCAAACCAACCATAGAGCATCTGTGGGACCACCTCGATAGGGTTGTTCGCGCCATGGATCCTCCACCGCGCAACCTACGGCAGCTCCCCACAGAACTGTAGTCGGCATGGCTTCACATCCCTGCCAATACCTTCCAGAACCTTATTGACTCTCTTCCTGCCCGTCTCGCCGAGATAGGTGGTTATTCTAGCTACTGACAGGTGGTCACATTGATGTGACTCTACTGTATATTATTACGTGGTTTTCTAAATATTATGTTGCTCCTCGCACTTTTTTGGATGTGAAATATTTTTTTCCCCAACACTTTTAATTAATTCACCAGCAGAAATCTGTTTATCTGTAGCCTATGGTACAAATCTTGCAATCAACATTAAACAAGTACTCGACATTTCGACAATCTACAGGGTGTAAATTTTAAGTTGACAAAGCAGAATAACTCGAAAAATAAGCTTCACACGAAAAAATGCGTAGAATCCAAAGTTGATTATTTTCGAGGGGGCATCTGCTGGTGCTAAAATTAGCCCACCCCCCCCGGCCCCTGGGGGTGGGGCGGGGGGCAACTTTAAAATTTCAAATGGGAACCCCTATTTTTTATTGCAGATTCAGGTCCTACATAAAAAACTACGTACATTTTGTCTGAAACATTTTTTTTATTTTTGGTAGATGGCGCTGTAATTCAAGAAAATCCATTTTCTCATTTTTGCGTGGAAATAACTAATTTATTATTCATTTCGATTCCTACATTGTTTTAACTACAATGTAATTTGAAGACATTTCGTCAACAAACAAATAACGTAAACATTGGCATTTTTTTCAGAATGTTTACATTTTAAATTCTGATCTTTAGAAGAAAAGATTGTAATTTTTCAACTGTTTTTGTGAGTGTACAACGCCGTATTGCTTTTGAATTTACATTATGAATTATCTTTCTGTGGAAGAAAAAATTGAGATGGTGTACATTTATGGAGAAAGTGGGAGAAATTTTGATAATGCAGTCGCGCTTTATGCTCAGCGTTTTCCTGGCCAAACGCGATCACGGTCTTCTTTTGTTCGAGTTATTAAACAATTTACTGCGGAAGGTAGTGTGAACCAGAAAAAAAGAACCCGTGCAGCTACTGTTTGTGGAGAAAACAATCAAGTGTCAGTCCTAGCTGCTGTGGCTCATAATCCACATGCGAGCACAAGAGAAATATCAAGGCAATCAGGAATTTCACATATGAGTGTTTGGAAAATGCTGAAGCTCCACAAATTTCATCCATATCATGTATCTATGCATCAGGAACTACATGGCAATGACCACC
Organism: Rhysida immarginata; assembly: GCA_023313115.1. Taxonomy (NCBI): domain Eukaryota; kingdom Metazoa; phylum Arthropoda; class Chilopoda; order Scolopendromorpha; family Scolopendridae; genus Rhysida; species Rhysida immarginata. The sequence continues at coordinate 2,322,088 of JAHWFO010076042.1, read as the reverse complement.
AAAACCGTCTAACGTTTTGTCACTGGGCACTTCAGCAGATGCAAACAAACCAACATTTTTTTGCACGAGTTCTTTTCTCCGATGAGTCAACATTCACAAACCACGGGGAAGTTAATCGACATAACATGCATTACTGGAGTGAACAGAACCCACACTGGATTCGAGAAGTCAACCATCAGCGACCTTGGTCAATTAATGTTTGGTGTGGGATAATTGGCGATAAACTTATCGGTCCATATTTTATAGACGGTAATTTGAATGGCAACAAATATCGTAACCTACTTGAAAATGAACTACCAGATCTACTTGAAGACCTGAGTATTGAACTTCGACAACACATGTGGTTTCAACATGATGGTTGTCCAGCGCATTATTCATTAGTAGCGCGCGAAGTACTACATCGACTTTACCATGGTCGCTGGATCGGCAGGGAAGGTCCTGTGAATTGGCCAGCCAGATCGCCTGACCTTACATCGCCAGATTTTTTCTTATGGGGTTACCTCAAAGATATCGTTTATAAGGAAACGCCAACCACTCGCGAAAACATGATTCAAAGAATAAGAGATGCTTGCGCTGCAATTACACCAGACATGTTATCAAGATGTGTTCAGGAATTTACAAAACGAGTCAATAAATGCATCGAAGTTGGAGGTCATCAATTTGAACATTTAATTTCATAAAACGGCGAGATGCAAGGGATTTAAGGACAACAAGCAGGCCGAAAGTGAGAGGCGAGGGGACTCACTGGAAATACAAGCACCCCGAAATTCATTTACTTGCAAGTATTTGCAAATAAGAAAAAATAAAACGAAAACAATCGGTCCTTTTAAGGACCACCAAATCTTAAACGGGAATAACTTCATCTTTACACAGTCTTTTACTTTTTTACTCTGTTAGTTAATGAGTTCACTCGTTAGTACGTAGGATGTTCGGTTAGTTAGTTAGCTAATCAGTTGATTTGTTTGATAATTATAAAGTTGTGTGGCCTCATGACCACGAAACAAAACAAAATTATCCTAATCCGCGGCAAAAAATAATAAAATAATAACTTTGCGGCAAAATTTACGAAGTAAATAAGTATTTTTTATTTCTCCGTAACCATTTCCACGCAAAAATGAGAAAATGGATTTTCTTGAATTACAGCGCCATCTACCAAAAATAAAAAAAAATGTTTCAGACAAAATGTACGTAGTTTTTTATGTAGGACCTGAATCTGCAATAAAAAATAGGGGTTCCCATTTGAAATTTTAAAGTTGCCCCCCGCCCCACCCCCAGGGGCCGGGGGGGGGTGGGCTAATTTTAGCACCAGCAGATGCCCCCTCGAAAATAATCAACTTTGGATTATACGCATTTTTTCGTGTGAAGCTTATTTTTCGAGTTATTCTGCTTTGTCAACTTAAAATTTACACCCTGTATAGTGCCCGGCACGAAAGAAAAAGGAAACTGGCGTATGTGTAAATGAATAAAACTCGTTCAGCCAATCAGAAACGGACAGGAAAAAAGGTATACTTATTCCTGGCATCAGTAGTAAGTAGTGCCCTGATTCCTGTCAGTTTCTGATTGGTTGAACGAGTTTTATTCATTTACACATGCGCCAGTTTCCTTTTTCTTTCGTGCCGGGCACTATAGATAGCTGAAAGTTGGTATACCCGTACATATTCAGTGCCGATGAATTAGTTGATGCAGCCTCAAGAGAGGCTGTTTCACACTTCGTTCGAAACTATACCTGATCACATAAAAGAAATACTACTTCATGATTGGCAGGAGGATTGGACAGCTACCATTGTAAGAATTAAATCCTAAAATATATTTTTGGATGACATTATCAAGTGCCTATAGGCGTGAAGAGGTAGTCTTAACTCACCTCCGGAATGGTCATAGATGTATAATTCATCATTATCTTTTAAAAGGGGAGAATAAACTCATTTTCTCATGCGGAACCGATCTCTCCAGTAAACAAATACTGATTGAATGCAAAAACTACCAGCGAATACAAGGTGACTGCATTTTGACTGCATGCTTGGCGATTTTTGATTAAATGTAAAAAGAGCGTTTATATTTTCTTAAAAAAAGCTCGTCTTTTTACGTAAATGTACAGGGTGATTCGGTCAATTTCTGACCATGTCAGTACTATGATTTATTGACCCATTAATGTTTACAAACTTAGCATTTCCGTATGATATTTTAGGCAATTCGGAGTTTTTATTCCCGTGGAAAAGTCTTCCCGAGTCTCTATGCTCAATGTGGCCACCACGAACGTTTTGAACTGCTCGCAGCCGAATGGTGAAGTTGATCATAACTCTATCCAGGATTTCTGCATCCACATGGGTGCAGCAGTCGACGATGCTTTGTCGCAGCTGGTCTAGGGTTCTTGGTGCTGTGGTGAACACACAGTCTTTAAGGAACCCCCAGAGATAAAAATCACATGGGTTTAGGTCAGGACTCGTAGGGGGCCAAAGAAAGCCACCCCCGAATCGATCTGGAAACCTGTTTGAAATGACACGATTTCCGAATTTCTGATTGAGAAAGTCTAGCACTTCATTAGTGGTGTGAAGCCTAGCCCCATCCTGTTGAAACCATTGATGTCGAAGCGGTATACGCCTCCTTCGCAAGCTCGGGGATGAAGAAGGTTTCTAATATGTTAAGGTAAGCCTATGACGTTACGGTGCCCTCAAAAAATAACGGACCAATGATGCCTTTTTTGGAAATCGCGCACCAAGCCATAACCTTTCGTGGATGAAGAGTTGACTTATGGATCTCATGAGGGTGCTGGGAACCCCAAAGACGAACGTTGTGTTTATTAACGTCACCTGACAGATGGAAGAAGGCCTCATCTGACACCCACAGGTTGTCCACAATGTCCTGATTGGCTTCCATTTCTGCTCCAAACTCCATCGCAAATTATTGTCGCTTCTGTCTTCCAGTGTCTGTTAACTCCGATAAACATGGATCTTATACGGGAACAGGTGTAAATCCTTTCTCAAAATTCGCCACGTCTTGGTATACGATAGCCCTTCTTCAATTGATAGGCGGCGAACAGATTTTTTGGTAGGGGAATCGACCAACCTTGTGCGAACATTTTCGACAACTTCGGCCGTTCGAACACGAGCTTCGCTCCCGCCTTTTTTCTTGCCTTTAACACATCCAGTGGCACGAAATTGCTTGACAAAATCCATGATTACTTGCCTTCCTGGTGCGTCTCGACACTTATATTCCTTCCGGAACTTTCTTTGCACGGTTACAGGTGATTTTGTCTCGAAATAGCATTCGACAACCTTGCATTTCTGCTCTGTTGATAAAGCGGGCGCCATTCTTCAACAATACGATTTTCTTGCAGCGCCGTTGCAACAATACAAACTCCAACTATTTAGAAATTCGATATGGCGCTCATATTCTTTCAGTTGTTTATCCCTAATGCACGTCATTCGAGTGAAATGGTCAGAAATTGACTGAATCACCCTGTATATACATAAATGATAATAGTATATATATTCTCGGATATATGAAGGTACTAAGGATTTTTTAGAGCTTGATCATTTAATTGTATCATAAATAAAAATGACCTTTAAATTTTAATGTCAAATTCGTTTTACCTTATGAATGCTTATATTAGCCGTTTATTCGTTTATTAGGAGCTTTAGGCTAAAAGCTATTTACGAGAGGTACTCTAGAAGTTCCCGGAATTCCTCAACAGGCGGCGAACGAGCGATAAGATAGCGAAGGGAGAACAGTATTTCTGCTCGTAGGCGAAATAAGGCTTGACAAGTTTCAGTGTGCCGTTTTGTTACTGTTCCGTTTGAAGTAGACGTGAGTGTTGGTAGTTCGTAGCAATGTCGCAATTCCTTGACATCGATAGTTTGGTGCACCATGATTTCGTACCTATGGACAGACTGTTACGGGCCAATTCTATGTACAAGTTTTGCGGAGGCTGCGCGATGCGGTTCAGAGGAAGCGTCGCGACAAGTGGCAGGACAGTGGTTTCTGCATCACGATAACGCACCGAGTTACACATCCCTTCTTGTGCAGCAATTTCTCGCTAACAAAAATATTCCTGTGAAAGAGACATGTTGGCTGTTCCCGACTCTGAAAATGCGCCTCAAGGGGATACGCTTTGCAACCACGGAGGACATCAAGTCGTGCACCGCAACGTATGTGGCGCTTACTTGAGAATCCCATGCATGATAGATCGCATGCGGCATTCGACCTGCTGTACATCTACCGAATGAACAGTTAACGTATTTCCAGGAAGGAGATGAAGCAAGAGCAGTCCGACAAACCAACCAACGAGATACTCATCTAACTACATGGTTCGAGCTAAATCAAGCAGATATAAATACACGGCAATGTCGATATGCAGAAATTCCCTATCATTATACATTTGATTCTAGCACGTCCAGTTGGAGACTACGGATTAAAAGAGCAGATAAAATAATTTCACGAATGTATTCCGTTAGCCCAAAGGATGAAGAGAGATTCTACCTGAAGATGTTATTGCAACATATTCGCGGATGCAATTTTTTCAGGACATACGAACTGTCAATGGACATACTTATAAATTATAACCCACTAAAAGATGACTACTTGTTGTTGTCTACTTAAAGATGATACAGAACGAGAACGACTATTTCAAGAAGTTTCCGAATTTCAAATGGTGAATAATTAAGGCAGTTATTTGCCATTATTAGGAACTTTAGCATAAAAGCTACTTATAAGAATGCGCCCATGGTCTGTACGTTTATCCGGCCGTCCGCCGTTTGCACGATAACTTGAAAACGAATTAACTTTTTCAAATTCTGTTTTCAGAACTATGACCACCAAAGTCTTAGCTCGGCCGTATCTACTTTTCAGAATTTTTCGTGGATCCCTTCAAGTCGAGTTCACCTGCTAAGATAGTGAGTGTAAAGAATGCCAAGATAATGGCATGTCATATAACAATCGATTTGTCAAGTAGGAATATATTGTTACTTTCTGTTCATCTTTTAAGCATTATTGACATCGGCACGCGCACGTAAAATCGCTTTGTCGACGCACGATTGTTCAAGTGCTCATAATCTATAAGCTTATTAAGTAGCGGAAAAATGGAGCTAGTTACTGGTTTTATTTTATACACGATTTGAATCACCCTTCATCATTTCTACATTTTTTGAGGTAGAAGGATGAAATTCGAATGTAGCTTACTATGGGCATGTGCACCTTCACTATTTAGTTTGGTTTTGATTAGCCCACTAAGGTCGGAGTTTTGGGGATGAAAATTAGAGGGGACCAAAAGGTCTGGGTGTATTTATGCATATAAAGGAGTGAAATCCGTTATGCAGATTCCTATAATCAAGATCTCCATTATATGAAGTATTTTTTCCCCCGAGGTATCCATGCCTTCCCGACTCGGTGGCGGAAATGCATCAAAAAGATGGCGAAAAGATGGGGACTACATTGAAAAATAGTGTACCAACTCTGTCTATAATAAAGGAGCTGTAAAAAAATATTTCCGATTTTCATTTGACTGACCCTCGTAAGTAGAATAAGAATGGAGCTACTTATTAGTTTTATAATGTCAGTCCGTTCCCTTCATAATTTCTACATATTTTTGAGGTAGGAGGTTGAAATTCGGAATGTAGCTTACTATGGGAATGTCCATCTGCACTATTTGGTTTGATTTTGATTGGTATACGGCGGTCGGAATTAAGGGGGTGGGATTCAGAGAGGGCAACATATCTACGTGGTATTTAGGTACGTGAAGGCGTAAAATCCAGTATCCAGATTCCTCTAGGCAAGATCTACATTACTATAAAGTTTAGGCCCAATTGTTCCAGTGGGATCGGATTTGCGAGGGTTGTAGTCACTTGGTCTTGATCTATGGCAACATCTGGCATGTGATATATCATACGTTCGGAAATGATGAGAAAGGAAAGAAGATACGAGTTTTTTTCATTTTTTTACATATTACGTTCGAGAAAATCAATTTATTGATTAAAAAAACTTGGGGAGAGGTAAAAGTGCAGATGAC
>JAHWFO010076042.1:2282732-2315984 GCA_023313115.1 Rhysida immarginata | reverse complement strand
TTTTTGAGGTAGAAGGTTGAAATTTGGAATGTAGCTTCCTATGGGCATATCCACCTGCACTATTTAGTTTGGTTTTGATTGGTGCACTGGGGTCGGAATTACGGGGGGTGGGATTCAGAGAGGGCAACATATCTATGTGCTATTTAGGTATGTAAAGGCGCGAAATTCAGTATCCGGATTCTTCTAAGCAAGATCTACAATACTATGAAGTTTAGGCCCAGGTGTTCCATTGGGGTCGGATTTGCGGGGGTGGTAGTTACGTGGTCTTTAGAACTATGCCAACATATGGCATGTGATATATCATACAATCGGAAATGATGAGAATGGAAAGAAGATACGAGTTTTGTTTTTTTTTTACATTTTCTACATATTACGTTGAGAAACTTAATTTTTTGATTTAAAAACTTGGGGAAAGGTAAAAAGCGCAGATAAAGGGTGTCAAATCCTCGAAAGGGAAGATCAAAGGAAAATAAAGATTTTGAGAATTTGACAGGAAGATTCTTAAAAGAGAGAAGCCGGATAGAAAGGCCACTGGGGGATTCACTGCGCAGAATCGGCCCAGAATCCTCCAAAGGCAAATAAAAGGAGGAGCTCAGGTGAGGAACGACAGAGAGCAATAGTGGATCTTCCGATGCACAACAGGAGAGATGTCGACACAGATAGGGGACCGATTGGCGATCATGAACCTCGACGGAACCACGGGAAAATTCATCGGAAACCTACAAACTGTAAGGCTAATGATAAAATTTCCGATTTCTTTGAGTTTTCCGAGGCCAAAGTGAACGACTCCGCTGCCGAGGCCAGAAACCATTCTCGACGAGGACGAAGGATAAGTACGGATCCAGGCCGACTAAGCCAAAGGCGTACAGCTAATAGACGCCCACGAAGTGTTCCTTATCGCCCCGAGAATATTCGCCATAACCGGCAAGCCGTCAAGGATCGTCCGCGCAAGGCCCCTTCGGAACGAAAATTCGACAAGTTAAGCTCTCCTCCAGGAAGTAAGAAAGAACTTTTAATCCATATATGCAGGGTGTCCGGAAATAAATGGTAAATATTCATAATCGTGAGCGAACAAGTATAAAGAAGCATTTTTATTCCTATGAACATGGTATCGCAAGCCAACCCCCACAGAGATACAGGGGGATTAAAGTATGTTGCGCTGAATGATTGTTGGCGTCCCGCGAGCGACTAGGCAATGTTGTGCAGCCCACATCTGTTCAATATATGCTCGAATGGCTACCCCTGTCAGGTCACTCCACAAACCTTTAATACCTTAAATGTCACTGGAGTTCGTGGCACACGTATTGATTTGCATACATTTACACAATCAGGACCATTTCACAAATAAGCTTACTACCTGAACCCTCACAAATGGGATCGTAGATGCAGTTATTAAGAGCCCGTGAGTACTGAAGGTTGCTGTGGAATGGTGAAACAATCCGCGAACAACCGAATGTACTACGTCATGCACGGGAGTCGCTACTACGGAGCTATAACCTGTGCGTGCAAACACATGGCTAGACCTTTGAACACCTGCTGTGAGTCTTGATACGCAATGGACATTTGTGTGGCGTCTGTTTTGTTCACATTTGTTTTTACCCACAGCTTGGATGTACACCTTGATGTGCATTGCTCATAGTCTATGTCAAGATGTTACCTTAAGAGCCTACAGCGTTCGTAGGGTGACTTATTTGTTTATTTCTACGTAGTTTAATGTTATGTGGTGTGACTTGATTTTATTCCACTATATCAACACCTTAGAACAGGTCTGTAGGCTCCAATGTGGGCTGCACCACATTGCCTAGTCGCTCGCTGGACGCCAACAATCAGGCAGCGCAACATACTCTAATCCCCCTGTATTTCTGTGGGGTTTGGCTTGCGACACCATGTTCATAGGAATAAAAATGCTTTTTTATATACGTTCTCTCACGTGTATGAATATTTACCATTTATTTCCGGACACCCTGTATATTATAAATCAGAGTCCGTTGGAACGTTTGTCCGTTTACAACTCAGAAAATACTCCACGAATCTCCACGAAATTTTCCATGGAGTGTCACTGTCCTTTAAGTAGATGGCTTTTTATATAGTATTTATATCAATTTTTTAAGTTATTCTTATTTTTCGAAAATTTGAATTGTTTTCAAAGGATGTCACTAGATAGCGATACTATCTTATCGAAAAGTTGAAACTGTCAGCTGATATTACGTATTTGTTGCTGAACACGTAATAGTCAGCTGCAAGCTGACAGTTTTGTTACGTAGTACGATCGTTAAATTATATTGTTAAGTTTGAGATGTAGGCGAATTTATGCAACAGAGGGGACTAAAATCGCTTTTTCCAAAAATACAGCAATCCAATTGCTGACTACATAAACAGAATTTGTGCGTGTGCACAGACCAGGGAATTAAAAGACCATGCTAAAATTTAGTTATATACTATTGTAACTTTAATTTGACATATTATTGTTATTATTTTATTAACTAAATTCGTTTATAGAAGCAAAATTACTATATAATGATTAAAGAGACCATAGCATAACAACACCACGGCTCACTCCTGCCCAGAACTGCCATGGCTTCAATTGGCTTCTAACATTAGGATTCGGGATCTGACTTTAATATACGTCATTGGAACAAACAGCCCCGAGCAACGCCGATGGGTATATCAGCTAGACTTTGCTTTCAAAGGATGTCACTAGATGACGATGCTAGACGAAGAATGTTTCATTTTATTCATTTTTTCCAGACTTTCAAGGTCGCAGGTATATAATTTCAGGAAGCTTGCTTCTCTCACGGTCAGTTATACGTTGCTTGCTCCCGCGTGTCCAGCTGTCGGAACCTACATATTTTTGCGCCACAGGGGAAGACATACAACGTTGTTTACCGAAATGGACTTGAGTGCACAACTACTTTACAATCTATGCCCAGCTTGTCTGTGTAGCGGATTCATTATTAGGAGCTTTAGCATAAAAGTTACTTATAAGAATGCGCCCTTGGTCTGTACGTTTGTCCGTCCGTCCGTCCGTCCGTCCGCTGTTTGCACGATAACTTGAAAACGGATTAACTTTTTCAAATTCTGTTTTCAGAAATATAACCATCAAAGTCTTAGCTCGGCCGTATCAACTTTTCAGAATTTTTCGTGTACCCCTTCAAGTCGAATTCACGTGCTACAACAGTGAGTGTAAAGAATACTAAGCTAATGGCATGTCATATAACAATCGATTTATCAAGAAAGAATACATTGTTACTCTCTGTTCATCTTTTAAGCATTATTGACATCGGCGCGGGCACGTGAAATCGCTTTGTCAACGCACGATTGCTTAAGTACTCAGTTGCAAAAGAGTGGAGCTACTTAATGGTATTATAAGACTTAACTGTGTACCCCTTCATAATTTCTACATTTTTTGAGGTAGAAAGTTGAAATTCGGAATGTAGCTTCCTATGGGCATGTCCATCTGCACTATTTAGTTTGGTTTTGATTGGTACACTGGGGTCGGAATTACGGGGGTGGGATTCAGATAGGACAACATATCTATGTGCTATTTAGGTATGTAAAGGCGTGAAATTCGGTATCCAGATTCCTCTAAGCAAGATCTACAATACTATGAAGTTTAGGCCCAGGTGTTCCATTGGGGTCGGATTTGCGGGGGTGGTAGTTACGTGGTCTGTAGAACTATGCCAACCAATGGCTTGTGATATATCATACGTTCAGAAATGATGAGAAAGGAAAGAAAATACGAGCTTTTTTACATTTTCTACATATTACGTTCGAGAAAATTAATTTTTGATTAAAAAACTTGGGGAGAGGTAAAAAGTGCAGATAAAGGGGTAAAAATAGATGACTTCAGTATCTGCTACTTGCCTTACCCTACTCGGGGGGGGGGGAGGGGGAAGGGGGATTAATTTTTTTAATAAATGCATAAATGTATTTCTCCTTAACTGCTAAAGCTCCTCTTTGGAATGTTTACAAGATTTTATTTACTTTTGTACATATAATTTAATTTTCTTTTGTTTCCAGTTTATTGTTCATAAATCATCATTTTTGGTTTAAAATGATTATGAAAGGTTTGGAGAGGGCTTTCTAGAATGTTTCTCATTTTCTTGCATTTCGTTCATACTTTGTTATCGTATGTCAATTTTTAACATAACAAACAATCGTTAAAAATTACCCAACGCATCTTTTCCTCCCGGGCGAAGCTGGGTAATATTGCTAGTAATAGATAATTCTGAATCAGATGTGAACATTACCAGTGAGACGTTTGATAGCTCTCAGAGTTCGTCTATCTTACAATTAGTTTCGTCGGCGCAGGTGCTTTAAGACGAAGGAATTTCGGAGATAACCCCGAACGAGGACTCACCCAACGCAGTCACATCGGGAAATCCAGGCGTCACTGTAGGTCACGAAGGGATAGACCTATCGGCCCTTGCATCCTCCGAGCCAAGGAACCTCAGCCACCCCCCTCCTACGTCCCACGAAGCAAGACACGGATTACTTTCTCCCGTGGAAGGTGGAAACATTCGAGTTGCTGTCCCATTTGCAGACATAGCCGGTATTCGCGTTGGGCGCCTTGCGAATGTCCGCGCTTAGACCCGGGATCATCCTCGGGGTTTGGTGTCAGTAGTATCGTTAAGAATTAGTGATCTATTTGTTGTAAATAAGTAAATAACGTTTTACCATTATTTGATAAGATATTTACGTCTGGTTCTATTCCGAACAGTTTTTCTTCCACGGTCGACTTACCTGAAAAGGTTGCCGCCTTCCGCGTGTGCGGTACCGGTCACGTTGGCTACTTCGGCTTACCAGTCGGACGTTCCTCTCTTGGTTACGGATTCGCTTTCGACGACCCATCCTCTTCACTCAGCTCGTCTTGGATCTAAAGAAGTAACAAGTCTGGAACCGACCCCACAAACTGAAGAGTCAGCGATTGAATTGGACTAATGACTATTTATGTTTCAATACTAATTAACCTGTACTGGCTGGATTCGCGAAGAAGCTTTTAGGAATTTTGTCAGTTTAATTAAATTTATTTAATTAATTCCACCCACTGTTTGCTCTGCTCTTTTTACTCAAAAATCCTTGACAAAGGGATAAAAATAGATGACTGCGCAGGATCTGCTACTTGCCTTAATCTACTCAGGGGGGGGGGGGGGAGAGATTAATTTCTTTTTAAAAAATGTATAAATGTATTTCTGCTTTTCTGCTAAAGCTCCTCCTTGGAATATTTACAAGATTTTATTTGGGTATTCAATTTACCAAAACAGCAATTACGCCAATTTGGAAATTTCAAGGCAAAACTTATGGAGGATTATCAACAACATTATAATATACAAATATCAAAACAAAAAACATTACAAGATATTACATCCCTGCTTCGTCTCCATGGGAAGAAGTGTTCCGATTATGGACTACCCGATCCAGAATATAACTTATTTGAAAATGGTGTATACATTCCCAGTGAGGAGGCGGTAGTAACTAAAAAAATTATTCAAACATTAAATGTCCTCCAAAAACAATTTTTGATGAAATTCGTTCCGCAGTTATTGTTAATACGAACATGAACAATTTTTTCTTTCTGGATGGTCCAGGAAGATCAGGAAAAACAGATTTGTGTAAAGCTATTATGTATTAATTGCGTGGACAAAGCAAGAAAGTATTTGCATTTGCCACCACAGGAATTGCTGCAGATCTATTAAAAGGTGGCCGAACTGTCCATAGTGGATTTAAAATTCCGCTTGCAGCAAATGAAACATCCGTTTCCAGCATGAATATTCCCTCGCCGAAATCTAAAATTTACATAATGCTTCGCTGCTAATAATAGTTGAAGTTTCAATGCTCTCTACATATTCGTTGTGCATAATAGACCAGCTCTTTAAGGTAATCATGAATGATGATAGGCCGATTGGTGGAAAAGTTTTCATATTGGGTGGCGATTTCAGACAAATATCCAATGTTGTTTCTCACGGTTCTACAGCAGATATCATCGAAGTTTGTATTAAATCTTCACCTTTAAGGTAATTTGTAATATGTGAACAGATGGACAGGATGCCTTCAATGATTGAGTCCTAAAGATAGGAGACGGCAATTTAACAACTCAGTGTGCTGGAGATGAGTGCAACTGTATAGGACTCCCCACTTATACAGGGTGATTCAGAAACATAGTCAAGAGTGAAATACCATGTACGAGGAATGAACATGAATCCAGGAAATACCATGTTTGTAGCGGGGAATAAACATGGTTCCAGGAAATAAACATGGTTCCGGAAATGCATCCTTACAGAGATAATGCAACTTGTACGAGGTAGGAATGACAGCAGGTGTTCAAAATGCCGACCCTGAGCCTCGATGCAGGAGTTTAGTCTGCGGACGAGATTCTCGCGAACTCTGGTGAAGATATGGGTGATCACGGTCTGGTAAACGCTGTTGGTAAATCCTTTCCGCTTCAGTAGCATTACCCTGTGCCTCGCCGTAGACGAGATACATGTCCGCCAGCTCCGCATTAGTCAAGCGATCCATTGTACGACAATGGAGTTACATGTTTCGTTTCCTTTCTTTTAAAGGAGAGAACACGAACAATTTACATGTTTAGATCGTAATTTACATGGACCCTACCATTGCCGTCCAGGTAACGCACATCCATTCCTACCTCGTACAAGTTGCATTATCTCTGTACGGATTCATTTCCGGACCCGTGTTTATAGGAAAAATATTGTTCCCCGCTACAAACTGTACATGGTATTTTATTCTTGACCTACCTTTCTGAATCACCCTGTAGAGTAGTGGAAGAAGATTTAGTATCGAAGATATTCGGAAATAAAATATCTGTGGACACTCCAGCAGCAGTTGAGAAAGAGTCTAGAAAAATAATTTTGTCTGCAAAAAAATTCAAATACCATGGATTTGAATTTTAAAGCCATGGAGTTAATTGAAGGAGACACGCATATATCTCAGTGTAGATTCCATTATAACGGAGGATATAGACGATACCATTGATTTTCCAGTGGAATTTCTCAATAAATTATGCCCAACTGGAATGCCACCTCATGCATTGAAGCTCAAGGTTGGTGCTTTCTTAATGTTATTAAGAAATTTAAATCCAAAGAATGGTCTTATGAATGGCTCAAGACTGATAGTACACGGACTGCATCAAAATTTTATTGATGCTGAAATCATCTGTGATAATCATAAAAGAGAGCGTGTTTTTATCCCAAGAATTAATTTGGAATCAAGCGATGCTTGACTACAATTTAAAATGAGACGGCGACAAATTCCCGTTAATTTAGCCTTCGCCCTTACAATTAATAAAGCACAGGAACAATTCTTTAATGAAGTTGGAATATATCTTCCAGAGCCAGTTTATTCACACGGTCAATTGTATATGGCCTTAACACCCAATAAAAATCATAATAATATTAAGATACTTATAAAAGCGCAACCGAATGTGCAAGGGCGATTATTGCCATATTTTGGAGATAAATTTTTTACCAAAAATGTTGTGGTCAAAGAGTTGTTAAAATAAATACAATTGTATTTTTCTTTAAAAATCTAAATTGGGTATTTATTAATTTTTATAGTAATATTTTCTTTTGCCATTTATTATGAAATATGTCTAATGTAAAGTTGCTAATCCCGCGATTTTTTCACGGGTAAAATACTCGTAATAGTAATAATAATAATAATATCTCATATTTCATTTTCTGCCATATTGAAGACGATTGGAGATTATCCCCGCGTATTCCGGCAAGATTCCTTATTTGGGCTATCTTTTCGTCGCTTACGCTGATTATTAGAAATCCTCTGATCACTTAGTCGATTTGTTCGAGACTTCTATTTGAGAGGATGTCTCTCTCTCTCTCTAGAATCTTTTGCCTTTTATTAATTGTCATTAATAGTATGTACAGCTGTTACTAGTCCGTTTATTTACGTTGTTACCAGATAACTCATTTTTGTGCATTGGCCGAAGATATTTTACCTTTACGTTAATCCGTTTTTGAGTTATCGCAACGGCAAATCGGTGCAAACGGCGGACGAACAGTCGGATAAGCGTGCATTCATATAAGTAGCTAGAGCTCCTAATTTATTAGGAGCATCTGTCATGGACGAAAGGGCTAAAAGGGGAACAACACTTTGTTCTCTTTGCTCAGTCAAGTCAGACATAGTCCATTATCACTACAAGAGCAAGATACTCACAGATATACTGATTTTAATAATAGGTGAACGGTGTATATACAAGTATTAAACGAAAACAAAAATATTTAACGGTGCGTTCTATTTCGGGAGGAACAACGTCATTAAGATAGGGCATTTCCAAATATTTTGTCAAACTTTGTCCAATATTTATATATTTGATGAGGTGTGCCTTACATCTCGTATTGTAATTTATATTTTGACTCTCCTATGATTTTATCTAATGAAATATATATAATAAATCGATTTTGTAGTGGATGAAGCCGAGATTAATTTTTAAAACATCACCTAAATGCTCTTTGTTTGAATCGATTCGGCTATTCTAAGTAATAGCGTTTCTATTTACTAAGATTATCCCATTAATGACACAGAAACTTGATTCCTGTGTATATATAATTCTTACATGGCTTCGGAGAGTATAAAAATCTGTGTGATATTCATAAAATTCAATAGACGAAGCCTTCCCGTTTGACAAAATTCTACTGATTGTCACAACTAAAAATTGATTACAAGCATGCAGCAAATCAATTTTGATCGAAAGAGCAGGTAGCACTACATTAATAAATGACAAGTTATATATTTTCAGTTATTTCTTTCGGCTTCTCTGATGTACAATTTTACTATTTATAGTCATATACTGAATGAATAGATTATGACATTGCTGCGCTAAGCAACGATTTTTAATTCGAGGCAACTAAACAATTAATAGTAAAACTCAAAAATTTGTTTTATCGATTTTTAATGTTAATAAATACTCCATAGAGAAAAATGCAACATCATGAATTTCAAATACCATCCAATTTCATGGTATGCTTAAGAGAAATAAGAAATGCAATTTTTGAAGTTTCTTGTCAATGTCTTGAACGTACGATATAAAAGGGGGATAAGCTGCTAAACTGACTTCTGAGAGTTTCTAAAATCCACGAAAATGATAGTTTACAATGTTATTTGTCTAAGAATAAAGCTTAAGGAGCGAAAATGCCTATAAAATACCGTTGACATGCAGCCGGTTGTTAGTTACATGACAGTGTATAAATGATTAAGAGTACAGAACTGTATATGATTTGATTTTCAGAATTTTGTAGGGTGTAAAGCCTTCACGTGCAGCAATTATAGCCTCTAAACGTTGCTGCTGGGCCTACGTGTATGCCATCTCTCTGCAATCTTAATCACTTATTGCAGTTTTCACAAACGACAGTGTATACACAATCTAAAAATCATTAAAAATTTGGCAAAACTGTCTCTAGTTTTTGTGTATCTCGGCCATCTAGTTTTCCGAGGTATCGACTTCCAGCTCAGAGGATGAAAGACTTTACATCTGAGCATTCCTGGGGCAATTTATCTTTGGGGGTTTCGACTCTTCATTTAAAGTGATTATCCACGTTTTTTTTTTGTACATTTGGGCGTTTCTGGGATATTTTCTTACCTGGATGAAGTCATTTGTGGAATTTGATCGTCCACAATATTTTCTGGTTGTATAGTAAACGTCATCGTGGCCACGGACTTTATTGGTATGTTCTTCTTTAATACTCCAGCACAAGAAAGGCCAGAGCCATTAACACGGGAATGGAGAAACTTTTCGCCTCGTGATAAGTACAACTGTTCTTAACTAAAGTTACTGGGATTTCCTTCTCAGTTCTAAAAGCTGGGCAATCTCTAGAAATTGGGGTATGGTCGCCTTCTCTAGTATCGTTCTCGTGGCCCTTTTGCCACCCTTGGCATAAAGCTCTAGAAACCGGCAATTGTATTTTATATGGTGAATTTCAGGCATTGGAAGCAATGCAACGGCCAAGGCACGTAAAATTAAGGTCTGACTCGTGCCCTCAGATAACTTAGTCTGATCCACTCAGGAAGGTTACACCCCTCAAATATAACCAAACAGGAATGGGTGGGTTGGAGTTCCCCATTCTTTCCGGAAAACATATGTTTTATATTTCGGATACCTTGGTCCTTCAAATTTCCAAGAGCGTCTTATCATTCAAAAGATCTCTGGAGGTAAAAACAGCATTACTAAAATTTAGAGCTTGATGAGCAAAAGTGCTCACCGGAAAACTTGCCCATTGTCAGGTGGTAAAATGAAAACAGAGGCGGACCGTAATAGGCAACAAATAAAATTTTATTTCACGCAGTGGGAATCGGTATACAACGTCAAAGAATTTAACGTATTTAATTGGGATAAAACACAATAGAAAAAAATGACGTAATGAGGTAGAACACTACAAAAACAGCACTGAGGGGTGAAGGTAAAAACGCACCCCCAGATCACTTGGCTGCGAGCACAGTTATCGTGCCCTCATAAAACAATACGGAAAATTAATGTTCGCCGCAGCGCATCACAATATACAATAATGTTATTAAAGAATAAACGTCGACTTGGACGCTCTTGCTTGGTCGAAGCACTGGACGCAAAAAAAAAATAAAGAATCACGTAACACTCACTAAACTCTGGCCCGCAACTAGACGCCGATAAGCGCTGCCGGGGAAACATTCGTTATCTGAAATTTCATAGGCAGCATGAAAGCCACTAAGAGCTTGCTTACAATTTTCCGAAGATAAGAACCTTTGATGAATAGGAACACAGCGGACGGCTGATGGACCCGATGAGAACCCTCTTCTCCTCTTGTGACCCTGCGACGCTAGCTGCGGAGGGGGGGGGGGGGAAGACGTCTCTCGCCGAAACTCTGCTTTTGCTAGATGTAATTTATATACCTGGAGTCACCTAAACAGCAGCCAATGTCGTTTCATAAAGGCTTTCTTTAACACCGTTGAGGAAGAAGCTTTTTCTCCCATTCTGGAATCTTAACGCCGAGCTCTCTTTCGGAATCTCCTGTCTCCGTCGTCGCTGACTTCTCTTTCCTTACTCACGTGACAACCTCTGATTGCCTCTATCATTCGCATTGCAGGGTAGGGCGCCAACAAAGGTTGGAAAGGCACATATTTTAGAGGTACCGAAGAAGCTTGAGTCACCTCTGCACATTGGTATCAGGGATACGGGGAGATACAGACATGGCCTAATCCCTAAAGCCGGACCTCCAAGGAGGCCCAACCAGCCGATTCGTCTGAATGTGCTAGGGTCAGGTTCCCGTCTTTCAGAGAAGGAGGGACCAAAGTGGTGTATTTTTCCGGAATAGCCTTCCCGCAACCATCAAGACCCCCTTTCCGAATACGGGTTGCCGTGCACGAAAAATACGCGATTGGACGTATTGGTTACACGGGAGGCTTAGGAACCCTCCTTTGCGAGCACCGATTCCCTGGGCGGGTCCACAACTAACCGGACACTTTCTATCAGATCTCTCAGCTAAGGCTTGTCTGGCATGGGTGTTCCTATGCAACATAGCCCTTATCATCACTGAGGCACTCAAGCTCCTCCACCACGTGAAGGTAGTGTCCACGAAGGGATAACACAGTTAAATCAAAAAGTATGAGCAAAAACATTCCTCTTAAAGTCTCGTATTAAATACGAGGTGGTAGTCAAAATATTCGAGAATTTGAATATTTCGCCCAAACCAAAAACAGTATAAGTCTCTGGCGCTAGATGCCTCTTAGCGCACCTTTCAGCTGCTGCTATGCCAAGTTTTGTTATCGTAGGCGTATTTCTTTGTGAGAGATTGCTGTTTGTATTCCAACCGTTCTTGCGCTTCCAAGAATTTTCAAAATTTCCGACCTTGTCAGATTGTCAACCTGTTTCCCAGTCTTCGATTGGCAGCTGATTTTATACAAACTTTCGATTGGTTCGGTAAAGACCGTTTTTATAAATTTAGCAGAAGCCTAATGTTTCAATGCACTAATCATTAACTGACTTAAAGAAAGAAAGATAACCGTGGAATTGAAAGCCTAAAAAAGATATATCCTTTAATTCACAAGAAAGAATAAAGTATGAAATAACGGACATGTATTTCATATTTTATTCTTTCTAATGGATTAGAGGGGTTTTTTTCCCTTGTCTAACTGGCTTGTCCAAAAGTTTAGACGTAAAATAATTTTTCACGTGCCTTTATATAATTTTCTTTCTTTAATGAAAGAATTATTACTCCTCCTAAGTGTAATAAATAAAAACTGAAAGATGCGGAACGAAATAAATAACGGCTTTCAGTTTCCATTCGCTTTCCATTCGATGCCCTACTTTCTTATTATCTGTTTTCTTCTTATTTATCACAATCCTCTTTAATGCCAGTCTGTCTCTGCCATTCACAGGTATTGCAACATTTATTTCCCAAAACGGACAACAGGAAAAACAAGAAAAAGGAATGGGGAGGGGGAGGAATTGAACGTATATTAAAGTTCTAAAAGGGTATTTAAGAACATAAAAATATTAAGTGAAAGTGCAAAAACTACCAGCTTTTAAAATTCGATTCAGACTTTCGTAAACAAAAGAAAAGAGGGGGCTAATCTATTAGTTGCCTCGTTGTCCGTTGTTATGTTAAATTTCCGGAATTAAGAAGATTCGGTTATATTTTATTCTGCTTTCATATTACATTTTCTATGAGAATTTTATCTTTTTACTCCTTTCCAATTCAAGGAAAAATTATTTCCTAGAAGATATTGGGGAGAATAAGCAAAATGAAAAAAAAACAAAAACAAATGAAAGTTTCCGGAAGGCATTTTTCCTAGGAAAAGAAATGTGGATTAACAAAAAAAGCGAAAAACAGCGGAAGATTGTAATGCCCGACCGTTCATTTTACATTTCCTTCCAATACATTGTTTAGCAAAAGATATTCTACAAGGTATCCGAAAAGTCCCGGACCATAGGAGAAATTCTAATATTAGTGACTGGCTGGATGAAATTATTCCTGAACACTGGATTAGTGGCAGAGGACCTGTTGAATGGGATCTAAGGTCGCCAGATTTGAATCCAATGGGCTTTATTCACGATATAGAATAGGTATCCTATAACTTGTGGCACTTTAGCGTATATGCCTACAATGTGACCATTACGTCCATCCGTTTGTTTGCCATGCGCTGCGATCCTAATTCGGGGGAAAGGGGATATTGGTGGTTGCGAGAAGGCTATTCCGAAACAACACCACCTTGGCCCCTGCTTCTCTAAAAGAAGGGAATCAGTCGCTAGATTGGAATCCACTAGACTTTCATTCTTGAGTGATCAGAAATCCAATGGATTACACGTACAAAACAGCTCTGGATTGCTGGTCTCTAAGGCACCCATCGACTAACGGTGATCGAATAGAGCTAGCAGGTTGTTTCTGCCGTTACCAATGGCCTACGGCCTTAACCCCCCCAAGATCGAATGGACCCGAAGGGTGTTCGACGAGGACCCCTCCTGGATTCTTACCTCGCTTAAAGCTGCAACAAGACTATCCGATGGCTCCCCACACAATGATGCCAGGGGTTACGCCTGTGTGCCTCTCCACAATATGGGACAGTTGTGCCCTCTGCCCTCAATGCCGCCATACGCGAACACGATGGTCAACGGAGTTCATGGAGACGGGGTTAATTTGCTATTCATTAACCATTGTATTCACAGATGAAGAGAAATAGATGGGAAACTCTACCACGTGATTGGAAATCACTACGTCATATTTCAATACTACTTTCGTGGCGCTAGTGAGGACACAATTTTGAAAATAATAAATAATGGTCCCTACAACTCGATGGGTAAAGGGAAATACGCCGTAGATTTCGTTATTTTGTTCAAAGGCCTCTCATCCTGGCCTCCCTTCTTTTCTACCAAGAAATAGGGGAGAGAACAGGAGCTCTCCACCCGCCGGATGACCTCTTCTTGCTCCATTTCCGCGACTAGCTTTCGTAGTATATGCATTTTGTGATGGCTTTGGGGGTGAGGTCTGACGCGAACAGGACTCCGCCCCTTTGTGTCTATAACATGTGTATAGTTGGAGTATTTTTCAGTAATCCGCATCTTCTTTGTGGATTCGTCGATCAACTGATTTAATGCCTGTTTTATCTCTTCGAGACTGCCTACTTCCGCGCCTTCCTCCAACCTAACCCTCGGAGCTTTACTGATAAACTGCATCCGTGCTTCAAGTTTACACTATGGCTAAGGTCAAAAACTCTCACTGGTGAGAAGAGTTAGCGCTTGGTCAGTCAGAAATCCCAGTGAGAAATTTGTGACGTCATTTTAACGCGGTCAGAAACGCCAGTTAGTGCTGCTATGCCTAACCGGTTAGTCTCACCGTCCTCACCGAGAAAAAGACGGTTAGCCCAGTGAGAAATTACGTCATCATTCTCTCACCGGTGAGGGTTTTTGACCACAGCCTATGATCTAAGCGCATATATTGCCCGTTCACCACCAGAATTTCTTTAACCGCTTCAGTCCGGATCGATTCGGCCCCGATCTCCGTCGTGTATCGCCCCCCTATCAAAGACACGCTCGAACCCGAATCCACCATAAAGTAACGGGATTCCATGGCAATCATCAGCTGTATATTCCAGAAGCCATTAGGCGGCACGCGCAGCACCACCTCAGAGCTTCGTGGGCCGAGCTTCCCTGCCATATCCAGCAGCGCTATGGGGGTAGGGCCCCATTCTTCCTTAGGCAATTCAACATCAACTCCGCGAATCAGCGAGCGTCATCGTTCTCTTCCGCTCCTGATTCTACGGAACCCAACCCTAAGATCACCGCATCGCCGCGACCAGCCGGAATAACTTCACGATCCCCAAATAAATGCTCGGTCTTGGGGCTACCTTTAAGCAACTCCTAGCAACATGTTGATCAGCCGCGATGCACCGGCTAATAAGATCAATTTTGTCCCTGCCACTCCACTGCAACACACAACGTATAACTGCATCCGAAACAATTTCTACTGCGAGGTTCACAAATTCACAAAACCAAGCTTATCCCGTAGGGCTTAATTGTACCGATATAGCCGCGACCAAAAAGCAGGAAGTATTCGTTGGCCTTCTGCTTCGCGTTAAGAAACCACTTCTCAGTGGCCGCGCAGTACTTGAATTTTTTATCGCAAATGGTTTAGCTAATATAGATTTTCTTTCAGCCAGAATCTCATGTTTTTATCCAAATTTAAAATTAAAAAAAAATTTAATCACATTTCGAAGTTGAAAATAAAATTGAGCCAAGCATGTTCGCCAAATGTGATTGTTTATTCGTCAGATTAGTTGAACTGTCGCCACTGGCGATTTGGCGAGCGGATTGCGCGGACACAGACTTCTTTTTCCGCCTCTCTCTTATCTCGCAGTTCGAACAAATTGAATATTTGTCCTTTAGTCTCACAATCTCGCACAATGCCCGCAACCCAATAACGCAAATCAGTATGCACTAATAACGGGAAACCGCGTTTCACTGCGGTTAACGGAATCTCATGCAGACGAGCTAATATTTCTAGCTCGCCAAAATACTCTCCAACATCCATCCCCCATGAAAAAGAAGGCATATGAATTTTACGCGAGAAGGCATTCAACGATTGATTTTGTTCTCTCATCATTTCCGCAAGGGTTTCGCTCTGTACCTTCAACGCGGCCATTATTCCGTGCCACCCCTCTTGCGTAGCCTTTAGGACATGTTCTTGCAGGTGCACCCTGACGAACTGCTCCACCTTCGCATCGCGCCATCACTCCACTTAAGGTAACAAAACTCCCGCTTCGTATCAGAACTCCTCTAACCTCTCCTCTACTGCCTGTGCCAATTCAGCGTGGGCGTTGCGAGGTTGTACTCCCGAACGCGTTGCGATCGCTTGCAAAGTGCTAAATTTAACCAAATGTACTGGCTACCTTTTTGGGAATAGGGTGCTGATCAGATTGTCTTATTCACGAACCACCATAACGAGGCACTGTTCAGAAATCCGCCCAACAAACTAAAAAGAAATTTAACCCCATAAAAAACGCATCCCGCCTAGGGAAATTTTTGCTCAATCAAAATTAAAACCCCGGATTCGGAAATCAAGGTGAACCGAATACAAACTCCCGATATTTTGGATCCCGAGTTTCGGAAAAAAAACTTTTGGATTACACGTACAAAACATCCCTGGATTGCTGGACTCTAAGGCACCCACAGACCAACGGTGACCGAGTACGAGCTACCGGGCTTTTTCTGCCGTTACCAATGGCCTACGGCCTTAACACCCCCGAGATCGAATAGATCCGAAGGGTGTTGGACGAGGACCCCTCCTGGATTCTTATCCCGCTTAAAGCTGCATCAAGGCTACTGGCCCGAGATCGGGAAGAAATTTGCTTTTTGCGTCTCAGACAGAGGAGGTCAGAAGTGGCAATCATAACAAAACATGATCAACAACACCAATTCCAAAAAATCAGGGTACATTTTATTTTTCACAAATCATGCCTATTTCAAGAATATAGCGATTTAATATAAAATTACAGCTGTTTCCAGAAAAATTGACTAGATCCTGACTCTGGCGCCAAAGAAGCTGGTAGGTTCGATAGCCCCGCCTCTGTTAAAAGGCCTCAAATAAAACAGCAGAACAAACCAAGTACTATAGAGTAAGATTGAAGTGGTGAATAAAGTGTAAATTGAACTCAAGCAAGTTATCACTTTCTATTTGAATACAAATTTGACAGAGTACATTGAATGGAAGAATTATTGTACTTTTATGTGAGGAGTTTTAATGTGCATTCCATTTTCAAATAAACCGACGCCATTTTAGAATATGGAAGTCAACTTTGAAATGTGCAATGGAAACACCTATTTTCAGATTGTGCACAATATTTGAGAAATGTTTTATTCCTGGTGTTTTTCAATTGATGCAATAGTTTAAGAGATAGAGGCAGCGAAAGTGTGGTGTGCTTGGATTAAAAGGCAAAAAACAGAAATTGTTCATCAAACGAAAACAAAGGTTGACGGTGCGACTATTAAAAAAAAGTAAACGAATGAGTAGGTTAGGTTAGGAGGGAACGACATGCATTCAGAGAGGTCTCTGCAACATTGCTTACAGATGTGCATAGATCAAGAAGGACATGTGTTTAAACATTTATTATAACAACTTTTACTGTACAACCATTGTTTTGCATTACTGTGCGATATGCAATGTCGCAAGTATTAGTTAGAGGATGCTGTATATATATTTGGGGGGTTATGGTTATGTTTATTCTTGTTGTTGATGGGGATTTTGAGTGGAATATGTTTGTTGCCCACTTCTTGTGTAGCAATATATGTTTAGCGTGGGTTAAATAAAAACAGTTATAGCAACAGCTGGAACAATGAATGACTTATTTATATGATTGAATTGTTGCTTGACGTTTTAAGTGTTTTTTTATGTTCATGGTTTCCAAGAATGTGGGGATATTATGGTTTCCAAAAATGGGGAGTTATTGTTGGGAAAATAAAAGAACGACACGAAGTTTGGTGATACTGACGTTTTTTTATTATTCCTTCGTGAGTTGTCTTGACAACAAGAATGTTATGTCATTGCTGATGAGTATAAAAAATGCAAGCATGTTCGATTGGGCGCCACGTTCCCTTAACTGAATTATGAAATTGATTATGATGAATTTTGCTTATTGGACTGGACTGCTCCTAAGATTAGAAGCATATTTCTTGATACCAATGAACGATTTTAGCGTCGGATTTGGTGAGATGTTTCTAATTAATTTTGCTTTCCGTCTGGTTAATGGGATCCATAATCCACTAAAGTGAACAATACAGTCAGTGAGATATTGAGGCGGGATGTCGTATATGGAGCACTGTGGTTTAATTTTGGAGCACCGTATAGGAATTCATTAGGAGTATTGTAATTGGGAACGTTATTACACAACGCAATGTCAAGCGCCGATCACGGGCTATGCAACTACCGTATGATGCTAGGAACCAATGTTACACTAGATAGTTGTCGCATCGTATTAGCAGTGTGGACATGCCGGTTATTTTGACTTGGTAGAAAGTAAAATGGGCGATTGTGATGGAGTTTATATCTGAGTAAACTGTTAAGTAATATATAAAGGTGTGCTGGTAGCAAATATGGAGCTATAAGTTATGTTTGAAGTGAACTCTGTAAAGAAATTGGAGTCATTATTTGTATCACATTTTCTTTCGGTCATAATCAAAACGACTGGTGCACTAAACCGAACTGGGGTAGGTGAGAATGAATGGTGTTGTATACCCGAAATTATTGGTTCAATTGAGCTGAGCGCGCTTACGGTTAAGCGTTTTGCAAAGTGGATAAAAGAAAATCCCATTGGTGGCGTTCAGGGCAATTGATTACAGTTTAGTGATCATCCGCCACGGTGGGTCTGAGGTTAATATATCTCTCCTCAGTGAGTAATAAAAGGGGCATGTGACACTGGTGATGTGTCAATGAAAAGTGTGGTTTGGAGCCAGAGTTCAAAGGAGTTGCTCAGTTTGTAGCAATGAGAACCAATGCATTGTGGCATTCGGAATAAAGACCCAATCCACCAGCTATAATGTGTGGTTGTGCACGTGGAAATTCCCCCAGTGTTTTGAGGAAGCTACTAAGCTTGACATGTACATTGTTAATAGACCCATCTTGATCATGTGACTTTTCAGTGCCGGAGCCTGTCTTTCTCGTTAGCCTCGTTTGGGATTTTATTTATATTTTTATTACATTGTTGCGCTTCTTGTAATTAATTACGTTAAGTGTTTATTAAAGTTATCTTCTCTTACTCCTCCGGCGTCCGTTTCCGTCATCTGAACACGAATTGCAGTTTTATCTGGAAAGACCTTAATGTGACTCTCAAGAGGGACGGGGTCTAGGAAGGTCATAACTGTAAACATTTTATGTTCAAATAAAAACACTGTTAAACATTGTATAATCCATTGTAATTAGGAACAATTTCTGTTTTTTCCCTTTTCTTTAAATCCAAACACACGCCAGCATATTTCTGTGCAGTCGAAGAACAATGCTCATACCAAACGGATTACGTGTAGCTCCTCGTTATGCATCCTGAGCAGAGTCACAAAATCCTAGACGTCCTAGTCGCAAAAGGTGTGTAGGGTATATCCAAATTAATTGACCAAACTACGAATGAGCGTAAATGAAACCATTTTATTATTCATAGTATATTTTAGGCATTAAGGATAATCCGAGACTTATATATTTTCTTATAAGGACAATGTTCAAATATTTTAAACTGGTTCACTCTGATATTGACATCACTGCTAGTCTTGCATTATTTTATACCGAAGTTCATTTACATTGCATGGGAGCTCGACTGGATGCGCACGTCTCCTTAGAAATATTACCTACATTCAAACATCGGGGAATGGGTCTTCACTTAAGACCAAAATTGAAGAGAAAATACTCTCCGAAAGGGAATTGGAATAAAGTTCACGTTTTGCTTTCGAACAGGCAGTGCATTGCACTAGAGTTTCATGACCTGCTTTCAGTGTATTCAGTTAGGGACGCTCCGGTGGTTCCGCAAGGGAGGGGGGGGGAGAAAACAGGCTGCGCGGTTGGGGGAGGAAAAGGGAGAGGTTGGGGTGGTGTAGTTGGGTGTGCTCCACGCCTTACCTGCCATGGTACGCTCTTAGCTCGCTCCATTGATTGGTAGGACGAACGTCTTTTAATGCGGTCTTGTATGGGCACCTCGTCATCATAGTCTCCCACAGTGTGGATCAACATGCTCGTCTCGCCAAAAGGTTATGCGTCCAGTCCTATATCGACCTATAACAACCTAATAGCGCATACTAAGATCAGTAGATAATGGCGATTATTTTCAATTCTAATCCTTCGCATTTTTCTGGAACAGGGCGAGTTGTCTTCGGATGACTCCGAGGTGTGCGTTCACCGCGATTCCAGGTTTGGGGGGGGGGGGCGACTACATAGGTAAGTCTCTTTTAATCGCGTAAAATGATCGCATACATTTTTGCTCGTTTCTCTCATGAAGTCGTTTTTCTTTACAGGTATTCTCCGCGAGGACAGATATTCTATGATCATCAGTTCATGTCATCTTTTTCCGACGTTATCTGTCATGGCTGCTCCTCCATTCCATCCATGTCCTAAACCTCTTCCTCTTCGCTGGCGAACACGCACAATCAAGATTTTTACAAACAAACTTCTCGTTCCCCCAGCTCCAACATTGGTTAATCTACTGTACGATTGTTGCAAGTATCCTTTCCAAGTATTTCGCATCACTGCGATCATCCGAGGCCAACGAGAGACAGGCCAGAGCACTCAAAAATGACATGATCATCGGGGTCCGAGCAACAATCCATCCTTCATTGTCTCCATCTTGGATTTTAACAATCAATGTATTTTCGTTTGTTGAAGGATGGATTGTTTCTCGGACCCCGATGGCCCCTTTGAGTGCCCTGGCTTGGTAACTTTTGAGTGCCCTGGCCTGGTAACTTTTGAGTGCCCTGGCCTGTCTCTCGTTGGCCTCGGCGATCATATACCCGACGCAACAAAGGATGACGCATATTTTATTTTCTTTCTTATACAATGTGGCAACAACAATGTATTTTATTTCGATTCTTGCGGTCATCAATAAAAAATTCATTTAACTTCTATGGTTGGGACAATCTGTATTTCGTAATAAGCAATCCACTCACACCAAGTACGTATCACCTAATAAGGTTTCTTCGCCTGTTATGGACGGTCGTCGACGAATTCTTCATGGAGTTTCTATCGGGGGTTGTTCTCGGCCTATTTCTCGGGTCAGTATAGTTGCTTCCAGAGATTGACTTGCGCTGGGTAGCGATTCTGACAATCCACGAGTCCTCAAGGATCAGGGGCGCGGTACCCTTTTGTGGACCAGCGGGTGGGCGTGGTATGCATCATCAGATCGCGACCGTCGGATCCTCAAGAAGTACAATTTGGACCAGCCTAAATTTTTAGGCGTTATGTACGAAACGCCAGTTTTATGCTTACCATCTTCAAATTCGTCACGTACACGTTTAAGCTCGACGAAGACGGATATATACACTGAATGGCCACTTTATTAGGAATATCTCACTAATAATGTGTTTCGCCACCCCTATCAGTATGGTGAAACAGCACGAATTCGCCGTGGCATGGATTTAAATTAGCCGCTGGAAGCATTGTTCCGTGATGTTTGTCCATGCGGATGCAACAGCCGCTCCCAGTTGATGCTTAATGGATAGTGGTGGATCCATGCCTCGAATAACCCGTTCCAGCTCGTCCCAAAGATATTCGACTGAGTTCAAATCCGGGGACCGTGGTGGCCAGAGGAGTAAGTTGAATTCATTATCTTGCTCCTGGAAACATATCATGACGATACGAGCCTTGTGACACGGAGCATTGTCCAGCTGAAAGTATCCTTCCGATGGAGGAAACACAGTAGCCATGAAGGGACGAACGTGGTCGGTAACAATGTTCAGGTAGCCCTGACCATTAAGGCGTTGTCCTACAGGTATCAGCGGACCAAGAGTATGCCAGTAAAACATTCCCCAGACCGTTACAGAGGCTCCACCAGCCTGAACAGTGGAAACCAGAAACAAAACAAAACAAATCATCCAAATCGGACCAACCTATCACCCACAATCACGTGGTAAACTGTTTGTAGCTTACAAAGAGTCACACTGCACAAACAAGTTACTTCAAACAGTTTAAAAAAAATTTAATCAACAAAATGCTCGATGTGACGACCGTGGGCACCATAACACAATTGGGCACGGAACCTAACTGACGCCAAAACATCGGCAAGCATGGCTGGTGTCACTCTTCGGCACGCTTCCTGGATTCGTTGAACCAGATCCTCCAGTGAGGCGGGCTGCGTAGCATAAACCTTGTCCTTCAGGTATCCCCACAAGAAAAAGTCAAGTGGTGTAAAATCAGGGGAGCGGGGTGGCCAACGAACTGGTCCTCCTCGGCCAATCCATTGTTGTCCAAACATCTCACTTAGACGCTCGCGAACGACCAACCCGTAATGTGGAGGAGCTCCATCATGCTGAAACCACGTGCGCTGATACGAGGCCAATGACAAATTGTCAATGAAGTCTGTGACTACCACGTTGAGAATTTCAGCCCGGTGGCGTTCTGCAGTCAGTGTTCCATCGTAAAAATACGGTCCAACCACAGTGTCATTGTACAATCCACACCACACATTGACTCTCCAGTTCACTTGATGAGTTGCATCGTGGGTTTTCGTCTGCCCAATGATGATGGTTGTGCCTGTTGATAAGTAACCAGTTGCAGAAGGCGGCCCTAGCAACATAATCCAATGGCAGTAACTCCAGGTGACAGTGAATATGGTATGGGTGAAAATGATGTGCGTGTGGAATGTTGAGAACAGTTCTCTGATGGCACCCAACATCTGCAGCAATTGCTCTGCTGCTTGTGTGGGGATTTGCAGCAGCTGCAGCCAGAACTAGTGTTGTTGTATCCTCGTCGCCTTGTACCCTTGGTCGTCCTCGTTCTGCATTAATATTCCCTGTAGCCTCGAATCTTTGAATAATGTGACGCATTGTTTGACGAGATGGATGGCGTTCGTTAGGGTATCTGTCTCGATACAACCTAACTGCAGCATGTAGGTTTCTCCTTGCCTCTCCGAAGCAGAAGATCATGTTGACCATTTCCGGAACAGTGTAGCTTGCCATCCTGGAATTGTTCTGTCTTCTGTGTGCTGAAACATGCCTTTTATTTGCTTTTCCGCATGAAAGTGAATGTGAGTATGGTAATTTATGTTAATTTTTTGATTTGCATGCTTTACATGGTGGAAATAACAACATTCAGTTTTCCCTATGCAGTGCGACTGTTTGTAAGCTACAAACAGTTCACTACGTGATTGTGGGTGATTAGTTGGTCCGATTTGGATGATTTTTTTTGTTTTGTTTGTTTTTTTATGCTGAACAAATTTGCAATTGGGTTTTTTTCTCTATCCCTTACGGTTTTTGAGATAAATTTTGAATGTGTCCTAATTTGCATATTTGGGATGATGAAAAGTGCACCATGGGATAGGCCACCCACAACTTCCTATTCATTGGATTCATCAAAATTGACAACTCTGCTTCGTTTCAAAAAATAAAAGGGGGGTTCAGACTTTTGTATTCACCCTGTATATTGTTGGTTGGTTGGTTGGTTTAGTTTTTGGTATTAACGTCCTTTTCAACTGCTATGGTCATTTCAGGACGGCGTTATAAGGGCCGCGAATTTTGCCTCGCATGGATTCTTTAACGTGCAGCCGGAAAACGACTACACGGGACCAACGGCTTTACTTCCCTTCCGAATGAAGTGCGTGATTTCAGGATTTTCCCCCTGAAAAAATCCTCGTCGTCCTCGGCCGGGATCGAACCCGCGTGCTAGGGCATCAGAGGCGATCACGCAACCACTGAGCATAGCATGGTAGGATTTAAATAAAAATTGTTGCTGAGATAACAATGGTCAAGTGAGTTTTCAGTGTGCTTCAAGCCGGCGCCAACAACGCTTAAACGTGCAACAAGCCGGCTCCGTAACGCTTTTTGGTGTCGTTTTTTGCATCATGATTTTTGTATGTCCAGCTTTAAAAAATTATCATGTTAAAAAATAACTACTGCGCAAGTGACTGCGGAACTAAATCTGCATTATAGAAAGAAAAATAACTTCGAAAACACTATTCCACACAATAAATTTTAATGACTCAGATGTACATTTCAGAAACGTCAGTGACTCACTGATGATGGAAACTTCGTTTCCGAAATGTACATCTGAGTCATTAAAATTTATGTGGAATAGTGTTTTCGGAGTTATTTTTCTTTCTATAGTTGTGTACACAGTTTTTGGCTTGATTCCATTAAATCTGCATTTTTGTAATCTCGTGTGTAACAAAACAATAAGAAAGAGTTTCACAAACAGAATATTTATTACCGAATCGCAATCGTCAATCCACTTATAACCCAGGTGAATGCAATACAGAAAAATACAGAGGTTGGTTCACGTTCATATGAACTAAATAGCAGAGTTTTATACTGGTATTAAAACCCCATTCGCCACCATCTCTTAACCTTTTAGCTTGGCTGTAGCACGAATCAGTCTTTATGTGTGTTACGCCACCACTTATAAACAGCTGCCTACAATTACTCGGTCTTCGCGAATCTTCGACCTCGCAGAGTGTTCTTCATGTTGTTAAATACACCAATCCGACGAGACGAGGAGTATAGTGGGTGCGGTACAGCAATAACCCCGGCCATTCGAACTTTGCGGTCGTAGTGTAGCTGGTGAGAGGTCGCGATTTGTCGCCTTGGAGCAAAATCTCGCGTGATTTTGAAATGTATAGGTCGGATTTCAGCAAGTGTCATGGTTTCTCTCCATAGAAAACACGCAGTTCGTCGTTGCCCGCGATAATCACCTTCCATCTTGTTCACGTGTTTCCTCATTTCACAAACAACAGGCACTAAGCACTCGTTACTCGTTGCAAAGCACTGGAAGGGAAAAAGGACAGTCCAAGGAAGCCACCATTTCTTGTGCAAGACCTGCAAACTGGTTATAGAAGTATATTTACATTGAGAGATTTTATCCTTAACTAAATAACTTATTTATTTTTTTTTATCCTTAACTAAATTACTCATTTAATCGCTCATTAAAGTTGCCTAAGTTCTCTTGTTTGCAACTAGAAAGGTTGATTTTAAATTAAGATCTTTTCTATTCCTCTTTTGGCCTTTTCGATGTCGAGGATGTTAAATGACCGACCAGTGGATCGATTTTAAATTTAACCTAACAGGGTATTAGTCTTCTGAGCTGTGCCTGGTTTCCGAACTTGTAAGTAAAGGGTTTAACACAAACATCCATGCCTTCAGTGGGATTTGAAGCCGTAACTCATCCAGCGAGCCGGCCAAAATTAATTTAAATTTTTTAAATTGAGAAACCATAATAGCACAAATGACAAGTATTATATATTTAAATTAATTATTCAATTTTTAACAGACTTTTTAGTAAAATCATCTATCCCAACGTGTTTCGATGCCTGATCACTATCAGGATAATTGGTGTGCCATGTCTAAAACTGCCAGTTTCATTTTCACTGCTGATGTAGCTTCGTGGATATTTGGGCGAAAGAATTGAGCTAGAGAATTAAGCCGGAGTATTTTTTTTTTGAAGAACGTGCATTTTGACACAGGGTTGGAACCCGAACTGTATAGAATAGGTTCTCTAGAGCATCTTGATTGAGTCTGCGTAATAGTAAATATTTGAATTATTTTTCCTCAAGGAATAAGTTCAGTAATGTCAAGTGCTGTTTTCACAGAAAGCATACATCGGATTTTACAGGCTTCCTCTTCATTTCTTTTTCCTGAAAAATTTGCAAACAATCTCCCCTGCATGCGCCCACGATATTTTACCTCGGAACATGCACTTGAAAAAAGTACGCAATTTATACAGACTAAGGCATGTTCAAATGAAAGTGATTCGGCTGTAGCGCGCGAGCACGAGAGTGCGCAGACACGAAGCAAACGGGTGATTGTTGACATATCGTCTGCTTGTTCCGATAAGCATTGCTGTGGGAAGTTACGTTAGGCTTATGCTTGCATTTCGTTTGTGTTACAATGGACCCTCCTATTAAATTTCCGCCCAAAATTGACCAACGAGCGGTGATAATGTTTCTGACAGCTGAGGACATTCCACCAGTTGACTTCATCCTCGGATGTTGAATGTTTATGAAGAAGCATGTGTCTCGAAAACAACCCTGGTGCGTTGGGTCAAAATGTTCCATGATGTTCGTGTGGAAACGGCTGATAAACCACTTCCGGGCCAAGCAAACGTGGTCATCACCGATCAATTGAAGACAGACATGGATAAGTCAATTCGTGAGGACAGGCGGATCAGCATACGGTCACTTGCAAAGGTTCACAACGTCAGTATTGCTGTAGTGAGAAGCCTGGGATATGGCAAAGTCTGCTGTCACGGAAGAGCACAAAGGGCTGCGTTTCGGCTGATGTTTGGATCATCTGGAACGTTACAGTCGTGAGGGGGAAGCGTTTTTGAAGAAGATTATCGCGGTAGATGAGACCTGGTGCCATTATTGGGAACCCTCCGGGAAGGTATCCACAATGCAGTGGAAGCATCCATCGTCACCACGGCCCAAAAAATTCAAGTCGCAAAGTTCGGCCGGGAAGGTTATGCTTACGTGTTTCTTGATTCCAACGGTCTTCTCCTGTTGGAGTTTATGGAACCCAAAACCCGTATTAATGCTAATCGCATACACCAAGACACTGCAGAACTTGCGTCAAGCTGTGAAAAACAAGCGTCCTGATAAGCTCAGTGATGAGGTGATCTTCCTCCAGGATAATGCTAGGGCACATGTTGCAGGAAGCAATAACCAAAATGCGATGGCAAGTTCTGCCACCCCTCCTTGTAGCCCGGACCTCTCACGTGATTTTCATGTATTTGGTCATTTAAAGAAGGCACTGAAACGTCGACGATTCGCCACTGGTGAGGAGATTGAAAATGCTTTCAGGCATGGTTCAGATAGCAGCAGAAAACAGACTTTTTTACGGACGGTATTAGCCGATTGATGATGCCCCAGTGGGAGTCCTGTATTGCGGCAGGTGGAGTTTTTTTTTAGGACTGCGCGTCTATAATAGTGACTATAAGATGTTCTTCTTTCATATAAACAAAGGTAAATATTAATACCTTCATTTAATCCGTCTCAGTGCCTTTTGAATAACTTTCATTTAAACATACCTTATACATGTGCAGCTGATATGTAGTAATAAGCTGTCGCTTTAATCTCGTTTTTCTTTACACAGACATGGGGACCAATGATAACGATCACGCAAATTACGGTGAAAACTGTGTCCTTATTTTCCCTTTCCAGTAGTTTAATTCATTGTGACTACATTTGTCATCTAGTGAGTATCTGGTATACTACGTAGTATCAGTCAGTCTCCCAAGAACCGGACATGCAGAACTACACACCTACTGGTCAATATCCGCACATTGTCGAACGACTGCCCTATGTGTTTTTGCTAGTTTATGCTTAGCTAGGTAATACAAATCTGATTAAAACTTTACTCAACATTACATCACACTCTGTTCTGTTTTAGAAAACATTTACTTTCTAAATTATAGCCAATATTCCTATTCTGCATTTTTGACGGAACTTAAACAGCTTCCACAAACAGCACAAAATCCCATTAATAACCATCCAGATTTATTTGCTTCATTCCCAGGCAAAAGCAAGCCGATATTACTTGAAAAAGGAAGTGCTACATCATGTTAATAAAGCTTTCTCTACTTTATAGGATAAATCCATTACACTGTCCGCCGCTTATATACTAAGTAACCCCAAAAGTTCTTGCCGTTTTTATATTGCCATAAAAGGAAGTTATAGAAGATATGCAATTGAGTGTACAATGTGGTACAAAATCTCTCAGGGGGGAGCAGAAAGGTTAGCCTGTATAAATACAGAACTGTTGGGCATTCACATCAATCACATCTCGTGCAGAAGTGAAGACAAATGGAGATGGTTAGGTGTTGTTTGCTTTATGACTTCAAGATGGGCTTGTCAGCACAGCATCAAGTCGCCGAATGTGTCTTGCGTTTGGGGATGATGCTGTGAATGAACGCACCGCAAGGCATTGGTTCCGGAAATTCAACCCGCGAGAATTTGCCATTTCTGATGAACCACATAGTCTAGTGTGTCTGGTGGACTAGACGTCAAATGGTTCAATACGAGCTGCTATCAACTTACCAAACCATCACTGGGGACCTGTACTCCCAGCAGTTGGAACGTGTGCAACAGGCATTGCAGCAGCAGGAGCCAGCATTGGTGAATCGCAAAGGGGTATCTTCTTTCATGATAATGCCTGGCCATATATGGGGCGGGTGGCCAGGGAATCCATAGAGCGGCTTGGCTGGAAAACTTTGTGTCATCCACCTTACTCACCAGATCTTGCTCCAACGAATTATCACCTTTTCCATTCTCTGGACAACCATCTTCGTGGAAATTCCTACACAAATGATACAGACCTGCGAAAGGCACTCACAGACTTCTTTGATTCCAAGACCGGCAAGTTTTACAGCCAGGGGATTGATTAACTAGAAACATGTTGGCAGAAGGTGCTAGATGCCAATGAGGATTACTTTGGGGACCAGCAATACGCTACTTTTGGTGTACATCGTTTTGTTTTCCGGGATTAAAAACGGCAAGAACTTTTATGGTTATCTTGTGTAATCTTCTAATTTATAGTTTGCATCCCAAATGAAGCAAAACACTTCCGTTTGTCTTAACATGTGGGCGCATGAAATAATAACATGTGCAATTATTGCATCTGTAGCAGAATCATTTTAAGAATTGCATAGGAATTAACTGCTACATGAATGCGAATGCCCATATTTAGATCGTAGTAAAATGCAAATAGGTGCTGAAGGGGCGATATTTGTCTGAGAACTCGCTAAGCCACAGTACCTTGCACCTCAAGTGCTAATCGTGCATAAAAACAGAGAAAGTTCATTTCATATATCTTATGTATTTATAAATAAGAATCAGGAGAGATATTTACATTACAGTAAAATTTCTGAAATTTTTTTCTCTGTTTACAAATTATCATTCTATGTTATAGTGTTTACCACATTTCTCGATAATAAAAAACAATAATTTTTATCATACATTACTGCGAAATCTTACTTAACTGTGAATCTGATACTTGGCGAAAGTGAAATTTGAAAAATAGCATTCAATATCACTTTTGGAGTTATTATTAACATACTACAGAAGAAAAAAAAAAACTTTAAAAATTAATTGCCCTCTTATTACGCCAAAAATTTAATTAGCAAAGCTCATATCAGCACCATTTTAATACATGCATTCATACAACGAAGAAAATCAAAATTGTTACTCTCGTTAGGTTTATCTTTGACAGCAATCTACTATCGTCATAAAGATTTTTTTTTCTTTTGTCACGCGATATTCGCGTTCCATCTTCAAAGCAATCCGTCCTTTATGCGTCTCTCATAACTGTTGTTGTTGCTCTTGCTTGTTCGTAGGCGGCTTCCGACAAAGACTTTCGCCCTAACAAGGTCAGAGGAGGGCAGGTGCGTTATAGCGTCGGAGAAAATAATTCGTTCTAGCGAGAGCTCTCTATCGGCTGGTTTTGTCCAACCACCTCTCGATGGCGTCCGCAGCTGGCGTGGTAGAGCAAGCGAATGACGTTTGCCCGAGACGGAGCGTCATCATAGAAGAATATGACGCAGAATGGAGATCATCGAGTAATCGAGCGAAGGGCACGATGGGAAATGAGGAAACTGTAAACAAGTCACATGATTGTATGACGTCAGCTAAAGAGAAGGCAGCACCGAAAAGAGAGAAATTAATCGTTAATGATTAGAAACCAGTTTCCACTCGTTCCATTTGCATTTGGTTTTTGTTCGGGTGCTAATTGAGAGTAAAGGCTCAAGTAACAGAACGCGCCGGCTGGACGAATCCATTTCCTGCCTTCCTTCCCTCCCAAAACGCAAATTTCCATGGGTCGGTGTTTAATTCGATTTTTTTTTTTTTTTTTTTACATACTTCGGTGCCCATCGATTAAAAACGAAGCGTCATTACAATTCTGGAGAGTTTCGGTTTCCTCACTTGATTTATTAATGTTTATTTTTATTTCTATTCCTTTTCCTCTTAATCGAAGTTTTTAATTCCAAGTAGTGTTTCATAAATATTAGATTGTTAAAAAAAGGATTTCAGATCAATTTAAAAATCGATCGAGTTGATCTGAAGAAAGAGCGGAGAAAGAAAAACAGAGAGAAAAAACTGGGAAAAGATCAGTGGCGACGTCACGGATTGAAAGCGTTGGCGAGGTTCCACGAGGAAGGAGCTTAATAGCGACTCCACAAAGGGCGAGGCTGAGTGGTAAAGCGAAAGCTCTGGAAAATGAAAACATGGCTCGCATTTCGTGTTTTCATTCCATTCGGTTGATTAAAAGAATGTGTTCGGACCAAAAAAAAAAACCATTGTTTTTTGAAGCCATCTTAATAATTCAAATATTATTGGCGTTTTTATCATAAGAGAGGGTTTAAAAATATTTTATGAAATAACGAAAATATTATGTAAGATGTTGCCGATGTTAAAGAAAGAAAAGCTTTCTCCAAATATATAATTTATACATGTACTTAGTATTATGCGTCATACGAAGTGATGTTTCATTTGTTGATAGCAAAGCAGGTTCCGAGTTCGTTATATACAACCGCTAATGTGAGCGGCTAATTTTTCGAAAACTGAATAACACTCATCATATCCTGTAAACACCAAGTAGGAACTGTAGAATATTTAAAAAATATACGGATTGATCAAAAAGAATAAAAACTCCGACATATACTGAAAAATACATTTTATTTAACTCTTTTTCTAAGAATCGAATGGTTTGAAATTATAAATGAGTTGTAAAAATGAGTTATTCTTAGAATCAGATTAAATGACTTTTTACTTAATTCTATTTTGATCAAATATATAATAACTAGGTTAACGTTTGTATCAGAGTTTGCATATTACCAGTTTTACGCATCATTATATTTTAAAATTCTGAAACGCTTGACGTTTTTCTCTCCTCACTAATTCAAGAATAAAAGGGCATAAACTTCTGAATTGGAGATTGAGATTTTATGTAATTATTATTTGCCATATCATTTGACAGGTAAGTCTGTCCTTTATAATTAGCTACGTATTCTTTTGCAAACAGAAAATACTGTACAGGTCGATTAATATCAACCCGCTTTAGTCAAAGTTACAATCATCTTTTTTGTGTCCACCAGCGTCTACTATTGCAATGGTGTCCACTGGTATCTGAAGCCATTCAGAATGAAATGTGTCGAAAAATTCTCAGTTTGTCCACTTGCCATTCCGTTTTAATGACTGAAAATATACAAAAATCAATAAAATTAAAAATCTTACAGAGCAAAAAAAACTCTCTTTCAAATACATAAAACGTTTTACCAATGCGTTTTACTTCTGCGTGCATTTTTAAATTTGATAAAAACATTCATGAATTATTCCCTAGCCCAATATTTCCAAAAAGATTCACATATCCATACTCTTATAGCTGGTTAGATGCACATATACACTGAGTAGCCAGTTTATTAGGAACACCCATGACTATCACCAATCACATCTTTCTAAGTAAAATACAACCGAAGTTACAGTACTTCATAGATAAGCCCCCTACTCAAATTTCGAAAATTTTAAATGTCCGTAACTTCCATAAAAATGAAAAAAATAATAATAATATTTGGCATTCATTATCAACTACCTGGGCAATTGTATATACCAAATTTCATTAAAATCCGAAAGGTGAGTGCCAAAACTATAAAATTCTGCCTGAATTGACGTGGAATGACCCACCTGACAACTGCAAGTGGTTTAACCGTCACCATGGGGAAAACAAAGGATCTGAGCCACTTAGAGCGCGGGATGATAATTGGTGCCCGGCGAGGTGGACTGAGTATTTCCGAAACCGTACTTTTATAGGCTTTTCCCGAACAACCATTTCAAGGATTTACCAGCTTGGACTGATTAAACAATCAGAACTGGTTAAACAACCAAAAAACAACCACCAAGAGACAAGCTCGTGGTCGCAAACGACTCGTCGATCCAAGGGGTGAGCGTAGGATGGGAATGCTTGTTCGTGCGAATAGAAACGTCACGATTCGTCAACTAACCGTGGAATACAACACTGGACCACAGAATAACTTCTCTGAACACATTACACGCCGTACATTGGCAAGGTTGGGCTACAACAGCCGACGGCCAGTTCGGGAACCTTTGATCTCCACCAAAAACTGCAAAAAAACGTCTCCAGTTTGGCCGTGATCACCAACACTGGACCGTCGACGACTAAAAGAAGGTCTGTTGGTCGGATGAATCCCGTTTCCTATTGCACCATGCAGCTGGCCGAAGCAAGAATTTGGAGAAAACAGCACGAAGCGATAGGCCCCTCCTGTCTGGTTTCCACTGTTCAGGCTGGTTGAGGCTCTATAATTGTCTGAGGAATGTTTTCCTGGCATACTCTTGGTCCGCTGATACCAGTAGAACAACGCCTTAATGGTCAGGGCTACCTGAACATTGTTGCCGATCACGTTCATCCCTCCATGGCTACTGTGTTTTCTCATCGGAGGGATACTTCCAGTAGGACAATGCTCGTATCGTCATAGAATGGTTCCAGGAGCACGATAATTAATTCAACTTACTCCTCTGTCCAACACAGTCTCCAAATTTGAACCCAGTCGAACATCTTTGGGATGAACTGGAACGGAATTGCAACAACATCAAGTGTACATCTAAAGTAAGATTACGTGAGTAAGAAATTATTTAGACAAGCAGTGGAATCCTTGGAGAGGTTCATCCATTGTGAGTCTTTAAAAAAAAATTTTTCGAATTTTCATTAAAAATTCTTACTGTATTAATTCTAAGCGTTTTCATGTGTTTAGTTTTAAGATATTTCAAAATTTAATCAAAAAAAAAAGTCCGAGCCACGCCGGGGTTATCACCTAGCTTATTTGGTAGCACATCAGATCCAAACTTTTCATAAAAATACATTTTGACTATATTCTGTGGGAATGTGTATATTTTGGAAACTGAGATGCTGATAATGCTATGATTGAACGTTCGTTTCCAAGAATTATCGATAATGAGTATAAAGTGAAGATGCAGTGACAGAATATTAACAAGAATATAACTCGTAAAACGATTTTCAAATATGCTGAAAAGTAGAATATAAAAATTTGTTGTTTAATATTACTTTAATATTTTTATATACAGCAATGGCGAAAACTGCATGTAAATTTACGTATTCGATTGCAGCGCTCACACAAATCTTTCCAAACGCGCGCGAAATGAGAATGAAATCCTCGCACGTCTAAATGTTATAAACTACTGGGCCTATGTTCTTTCCCCTGCTAGATCAAAGTTATCATAAACGTCAGGAGAGAAAAACCATTGTTTCAAAACATTGCTGGGAAAAATCTTTTAAGCATTCCAAGGAGCTTTAGCTCTGACGCAGATGTAATTTTAATATCTCACTTTTACTTCCACTTGGTTTAAATAAACAGTGGAAATACCTTTGATTCTATATGCATTCACGTCATTTTAAAATATAGGCCTAACTTCAATTAGCTATTTTCACAATAGGCTTAACAATATTTAGTCATTTTAACTGTAGGCCTAACATAAATTAGCCATTTTTAACAATAGGCCTAAGATTAATTAGCCATTTTGAACTATAGGCCTAACATTATTTAGTCATTT
>JAHWFO010076042.1:2247618-2267732 GCA_023313115.1 Rhysida immarginata | reverse complement strand
TTCGAGGTCATCAATACCTCATCATCAGATCGAATACACAAATCCCATTCTCCCCAAACAATGAAGTTGTCAGTTTTATAATCCTTTCTTATAATTTTTTGTTTATATTAAAACCTGTTGAAGTTAAAAAAATAATTTTTAAGAATCTTTAAATCGTTCTTAATTAAAAGGAGAATTTCGCGGGTTAGGCTAGGTAAGTATTCTAAATAACTGAATTCTTAGTTTTCTATTTGACTTGTTAACCTCTCTGCAGGGTCTTTTTTTATGAAAGTGGGTCTTAAAAGTATTTTTGCAGGGGGCGAGTGTGGAAGGGGCGATAGTGGACGGGGCCAAAGTGGAAGGGGCGAAAGTGGAAGGGGCCAAAGTGGGGTAAACCGCCAAAATATGATAACTGTCCACCAATCAGGATAAAAATTCAGCAAAGTACTAATTCGTGGAGTAAAAAACCCCAAATGCACAAAACATAGAATAACAAATTAAAGCAATTACTTAAAACTAGAAAATAAAACAATTATGATTGGTTATGACATGACGACGTACAATTTCTTCCAGTTGAATATTCTACAAAATCATGGACAATGTCAAGGATCGGATTCTTTTCGAAATTAGTTTGATTATTTAAGATTATTTTCTCGGTTGTTTTTCATGTTTCTTCTGATTTCCAAAGGCTTCATGGGTCAAAATCTTCTTATAGTCTTGTTCTAGCTTGATTATAGACATTTCTTGAATAGATTCAAATTAGTGTTTCATTTTTATGAGATGGTCAGTAAACGCTGATTTCCCGTCATTGTTCATAACGCTGAACCGTTCTTTAAACGTCCTATTCGTGGACATATGATAAGTAAAATGAATATGTCTTTTATCACTGATGTATCTTTTATCACAACCAAATTTCTGTAAGACCAATAGTTCCCCAAAATTCGAATTAATGTAAAAACTTCCACATGCGGGGCAAGTAGGCTTGTGTATTCCTTATTAGTGTTGCCTTCAAGACTTCCAATAACTGCAAGTATACTTTGAATCCCAGAAAGCCAGTGGTATTTTTTCCTACTATTATAAAAATAGTATACTTTAAAGAAATCTTTAAGTCTCTTAGAGACCCTCTTCATCTTATACGTAACATTTTGGCTAAGTTGGCTAACCGCAAGACAAGCAGAGCCAAGAGAACTTCAAATTTGAACCACCTCACATTATCAATGCTTTTCTTGGCTAGTCCTTAATCCACAATGCTCTAGATATTTGAAAATAATATCCGGATTATTTTCGCAATGATGAGTTAATGATTATTTTTTTTCAACTACATTAATCACAAATGTCTTATCATGGCATTCTTACAAAAAATGCAACAAAAATATTTATGGCATTCGTACAAATAAAGAGTAGAGCATTTATAGCATTCCTACAAAAATAATATAAAAAACTGAGAATTTTTCCTCTTACAGAAACAGACGAAAGAAAAAATTTTGATTACACTATGACTTTATGAAAATAAATAATGATAAAGATACTTTCTTTTCATCAATTTATTTATGCATGTTACATTAAATGAAAAGTGCATTTTTAAGATTGTAAATTAATAAAAAAGTAAAACTTCAATCGAAGAGCATTTTAAATCTCATTTTGCACTAAATCTGTCGTCTTAATTATCTGGACAGTATGCTGCCATCTGTTGCAAATATTAAGAAGGAATCCTTTATTAAATAGAAAACGAAACTTCCCTTAGGAAGGACTTGTTTGTGCTGTAACGGCAGATGCCGCTCTTTATTTATGATTGATTTAAGTAAAAAATCTCAATACGGAGTCGATTGATTTGGTTGGCTTGTTTGGGATTTTAGAGTGTCATCTACTTGAGTCTTTGCGCCCGTGTTCAGATAAAATTCCATTTAACAAGAAAAAACTAATTAAAGGTAGAAAAATAAAGAAACTCTTTCGCTACAAAATACGAATAGAAAAGATACGACCTTTTCCTATTCTTATTTTGTTCACATTCATTTTCAGGTCGTATCTTTTCCATTCTTATTTTGTTATGGTGAAAGAGTTTCTTTGTTTTTATACCTTTAATTATTACTATCCACATAATTTTTCCATATTTAAAAAAGCTATTAAAAAAAATATATTTTTATATACAGGGTGACCCAAACTTATCCAGCATAATTGTTTAGGAACATTGTATGGTTCAAATGGAACTAAAAATGTCCTATAAACATTACATTTAGTTTCGATCGTGTGTGAGGTATCGACGTTTGTCCGTTTTCTTC
Organism: Rhysida immarginata; assembly: GCA_023313115.1. Taxonomy (NCBI): domain Eukaryota; kingdom Metazoa; phylum Arthropoda; class Chilopoda; order Scolopendromorpha; family Scolopendridae; genus Rhysida; species Rhysida immarginata. The sequence continues at coordinate 2,265,474 of JAHWFO010076042.1, read as the reverse complement.
TATTTAGAGTCTTTTCCTAGAAAAAACGTAGGTTTACCTATTTATTCTTAAATAATCGTCGTACTTGTAACATGTATAAAAGGTATTTTATTGACTTGGCGGTTGATTTGAGCAGTTGCTCATATTGTGTAACACAACGTCGAAGTTCATTATGCCGTTTGTTTTCACAAATGAAGAATTTGCGGACATTCATTTTTAATATGGGCTTGTTGCTGGTAATGCTGCAGAAGCCAGCAGGTTGTACGCGGATGCATTTCCTCATAGGCGCCATCCACAACTGGAGGTGTTTTTGAGGGTACACCTAGTTATAAAGGAGACAGGATCGTTCAGACGTCGATATCTCACACACGATCGAAACTAAATGTAATGTTTATAGGACATATTTAGTTCCATTTGAACCATACAATGTTCCTAAACAATTATGCTGGATAAGTTTGGGTCACCCTGTATAAAAATTATGAAGGTTTACAGATAACGTAAACGAAAATAGATTATATACAAACGAAAACATGGTTACTATACTCTATCCAACGAAAGTTGGAGTAGGCGTGTCCAGTTAAACTTGCTTTTTCAATTGTTAGACATTGTTGCCAAAGTAGAATCAACAATGTCTAACAATTGAAATAGGAAGTTTAACTGGACACGCCCACTCCAACATTCATTGGACAGAGTGTAATGATAAACAGTAAAAGTATTTTAACTAAATTTTAGAAGTTCAGTCAATTTCAGAAAAAACAGCGCCAGTTTACAGATTAAAATATTGTTTCCTAAGATTTTTGATAATGGACCGCAGATACCGGCTTTATCCCTGAGATTGGCACAATTCGGACAAATTGTTAATAGGTTTTTAATAGATAAATGATTTACACGTTCACATATTGGGGACGGGATTCTTTTCATAAGTGCTGATGTGTTATCATTGTACTACCGATCCTTAGACGTACTAAAATAATCTTCTCTCTCCTATGCACGCTTTGAGAAGAAGGCCAACACAGATAGAAAGATCTCCCAACTGCAACCGATAAAGGTAATAAACTTTGGATCTTTACATTTCAAATCATCTTAGCTTTTCTCGCTTTCTTAGAAATATTATTTATATTTTTGTTTTCATTGTTGTTTTCATGTAAAGAAACTTAACTTCAGCCCCCTCGTTCCGAACCTATCACCGGCCCAACAAGGGCATGCACATTGGCACCAAGGATCGGAGACCTTAAAGCCGATCCGAAGAGGCGACCACGCGATTGACCTGTTCAGAGAAGCAAAGGCCAAAATGTTGCGTTTTTGCAGAATAGCCTTCCCGTAACTATCAGGATTCCCTTTCCCCCAAGGTCGATGCCATGTCGAGTTAGGATGGGATTACGGTTTCTCGGCCTCGATGGAGGATCAAGATCTTCTCACTTAAGGAATGAGGTGCAAGGTCTCGAAAAAACTTGATTCCGTTCATGCTTGCATTTTCTTTCCTTCCTTATATGAGGAGCCCTTCAACCTTTCTTCGAGAATTGGTTTGAGAGTGTTTTTAACGGAAATGACGAAAATTTCAAGGGGAAAGCGTCCTAAGCGGGATATTTGAATCTATTTTAAGTTATTAATTACAATCAGATGTGTGGGATGAGCAGAACGAGATGCGAGATTTTTTAGAAAAAAGTTCAGCAGCACTACACAAAGAACAACTGAAAATTTATTTATCTCATGACCGAAAAAAAAAGATTTTTCACCTGTTGAACGGGAATTGTGATGGATTTGGTCCGGTAAAGGATAGAATATAGTGGAATATAAACAGACGGATAAATTAACCATCAAGCAAAAGGAGGATGCGTGGAACAAAATCACGAGCGATTTTAACTCACAAACTAACATCAAAGCTCGGACAACCCAACAATTAAAAAATGTTGGGATAATTTGAAAGCAAGGGCGAAGAAGGAATTAAGTGTATCTAACCGCATTATTATAATAAATTATCACTGGTATGTTTGTTTATATTGTCCGTAATAGTATATTGAAATCCCCCTTTAATAGATTGTAATACTGCTACGATCTCACGATTTCATTTTTTTAAAATAAAATTATCTCACAAAGCATAGAACGTAGGGATTGAATAATATTTGCGATTCAATAAAATTCAAAATAAAATTGATTATAAGGAAAAAAATTGTCTGTAATGCTACAACTTCGGTTTCCGTACCAAGCATATATGGTTTGTATGTGGCGTTCTCTGTACTTGACATATAAAAAAAAAGGATTCTGGATAAAAAGTAAATGCTTTCACCTGGAAAATTAACAAAGTGGGCATTTTATTCCAGATGCCTTGTTTCATTAGCCACTTCCAAAATACGTTTAGTTCTTTCTTATAATAATTTTTTATCATTTCATTGTACGAACATAATATCTTTTAACATCGCACCCATCATGGATCTATTTTAAGCAGGTGCGAGATTAAAATAGAAAGATAGATTATTTTATTCAGGATGTATTTAATTTACTCGATCCATCGTGGATTTTATTCTGGTTCGAAAAAATGATAATTGACTGAAAAGGCCTTCAGTTGTTTATTTATTCGTAATCACGCAATACAAGGGCCGTATACAAAATAGTTTAGCAGATTGTGATACGTTTTTATGTATATGAAATGTTGTGATAGGGTAAGCTGCCCAGTTGTTGCCACTTTTTAACGGAAACATTCCATTTTTATGAAATAGAAACGAAAATGTTTGTATACATTAGTTCTCTCTATTGTTAATGCAGTCTACTATTCACTTACCAAATAGCCGCTTATGTTTTGTTAGTGCTCTGTGATCAGTCACGCTATCTTAAGCAAACAGTTAAGAAAGTTGTTTTTCGAAAAAGACAAAAGGTAAGTGAGTTTATAGAGGAACGACATCCTACTTCATTTCTAGTCTGCGCGCAAAGGCGTCTGGATAGGATGAGGACTAAGACAATACCTTTTTGAAATTTTCCGCGTCAGAACGATCACAAGGACGTTACCCTCTTGTTAATTTGTCAAATATTATTATACTAGTGGACCCGGCAATGCTTCGCTTTTGCTAAACCTATAAATATAAAATAGCATGTCCTGATAGATTCACTGAATCATCATCAGCGAGCCGAAATCTCTAAAGCTATTAACATTTTTTATCTCAAAAACAATGCCCCAGAGAAAAAATGAAAGAGAGAAATTTTGCTTAGATTTGATCCCTCTATCAGCCCTCTGCCCCCCCCCCCCCAAGTTTGTACACGTTATTCGAGAATACCCTGTAGATTTACCTTTATTATAAATACTTTTTATAATTATTCCCCTTAAACCGTAAATCATTAAGGCAAGCACAATAGCCGACGAAAAAGAAGTTCAGGTGACTTTTCGATGCAAGCATTAATTCATCAACCATTGTTGACGCAACATACAAACACGACCAACCGATTGTTAACTCAAACAGAACCGGCTGATTTTTTGCAAATGCAAGCAAACGAACATAAACCAAGTCTATTTCATATACAGGATATAACAAAAAGATCGGGACAGTGGAATATCTGGAGAAATATAGAGGGATGAGTACGTTACAACTAAACGATTTGCAAACGTAAACGGCGGTTTACATTCAGCGACTTCGCGGCGTGAAGCGTTTTCCCGAAGTGTTTTCTAGGCGTCACAAAGCCGCGAGTGTTAACCTGCGGTGCCGTTTCACATTCAGCGGGAACGAAGCGGGGAGCTAGGCGAACTTCCTTCTCTGCTTTTAGCCTGCGTCCTCCCCATCCCCCCAGCTAGGCGAACTCCTCTCTGATGGGATTTTCGATGAGTCATTCTTTCATCTAGTCTCTGTTGCTTTCTATACTCTGTGCAATAAAAGAAAAAACTGGGCGTGGTGCCTGAATGGGCAATTAGCCAGTTTTTTCTTTTATTGCAGAGTATAGACATCGTGTATATCATGATAACATGGCTTTCATGGCATCGTGTACATGTATATTTTATATTATTTACTTAGGAAAAATGACAGAAAACGAAGCACACGTGCACAGAAAACTTATAGTGGCTAGAAGAAAACACTATACAGCACAGGGCCGTAGCCAGGATGTTATCTTGGGGGGGGGGGGGGGCGATTTTCAAAAATTCCACTGAATCGGACCTATTTCCATGTTTGGAAGGCGGACCTTTTTCCATAATGGGGTGGTCGTCGGCCCCCCCCCCGCCCCCCCCCCCCCTGGCTACGGGCCTGCAGCAAACACGCCACTATACAGAAAACACGCTATCGGCGAATTTCAATATGGCCGACTTAACTGGCGGAAGTGGCTAAGGATCCTGGGAGTTGAGAGATGCTCACTCGTATCTGATTGGCTGCGCATTACGGGCGACTTCTGAAAATTCCAACACAGTTGTAATTCCAAAACCCGTGCCGTTGTCACCTCTAACCCGTTTTCCGCCGCGAATTCGCTGAACGTGAAACGTCTCCGTCAACCAAAATCGTGTTTAATGCGCCAGATGCGGCGAATTCGACGCGAAGTCGCTGAATGTGAACCGGCCATCAAAATTCTATGAGAAACCCCGCCGCCATGTTCGGTGATGTTCTATCTAGTGCCCACGGTGTCGAACAATGGCTCAGCATCGCAATTTCCATTCAATAAGACTTCGCCGCAGAGAACTGAGGTCGATCTGTGCCCACTCCTCTTCACAGACTTTCCATGCACCGTCCAATGTACGGGGTCGTCTACTTCCAAGATTGCGTTTCAGCAGTCCAAAACCGTAATAATCCATGGGGGATACGTCTGGAGATTTCACGGGTATGTCTTCAAATGGAATTAAATGTATGCCCGTCTCCTGTTCCAGTGTTCGCAAGTGGGCGACCGCACTTGGACTTATGACTCGCATCTTTATCCTGATGCACCCATACCAGGTTTCGGTACAGTGTGGGAATCTCATGGCGAAACAGTGGGTCCAAAATGCTCCTCTGGTAGTAGAGAGAGTTCACATTCACATTTTTACCGACCTTCCATATACGCAATTTGCCCTTGTAGCAGTATCCAGATATGATCATGAGTCCTTTCGGAAAACTTTCTCTGCATTCCCTGAGCCATCTTTGGTAATTTTTCATCCTTAGGCCTGTAGTAAATTGCTCTGGGTTTGTTGCAGTCAGACAGGTAAACATATGCCTCGTCCTAGGTCACAACACGAACTGCCAATTTATCGCCCGATAGTTATCACTCATACATTTTTCGACAGTTGGTACGTCGTTCTGCAAGGTGCCTCGGTAGGAGATTATGAACCCGAGACATGTGACGCTTAACATCGGTGATTTTTGTGGATTATGTTGAGTACCGTTGACTGTGATACCCCTACTTTGTTTGCGACAGCCCTTTGAGTTTTGGGATTTTCTGCAGAGATGAGACGCTTGACTTTGGCTACAACCTCCGGTATTCTGCTTGGAATGGGTCCAGGTTCGTTCAACGTTGCTGGTATTGCGGTTTTTCTGTTTTTATTTAGTATTTTACAGATTCCTGCCTTCGAAATGATGTGACCCCTGGATTTGCATTGTTTTATAATCATGGAATAGGACCACTTCGCGTCGGAAAGTGCATTTATATATCCTACCCAATATCTATCGATTTTTGGTGGCATTCTCGCAGCTAGCGTTTCTATAACGATTAAGAATGATGAAGCGATGTCCCCTTTATAACTCCTCACGACTGCTAGCCATGTCAACCATGTGGCTGAAGAATTTGCATATGTAAACCGTTTAGTTGTATCTACGGGTCCGAATTTGAACGATAAGTGAGATAAGAACAGAAATAAAAATGCCGCCACCAAGATCAATAAGTTAATAACTCTGGTTCTGTAAAGCCTAGATTAATGAAATTTGGAGCAACAACAGGGTACATAAGACTGTGTATACCGTTAAAATTTGATTGAATTCAAACGAGAAGTTTGCGAGTTAGGCAGTCAAAATTGTAACAAGTGCTAGTTAGTATTCACAAGGGAGCACGTGTTATGATGTTGAATGAGTAACTCGGAAACTTCTTGTTGGTATTCAATCACATTTTAACGGTACACACAGCCTTATGTACCCTGTTATTCTCCCAAATTTCATTAATCTAGGCTTTACAGAACCTGAGTTATTTCAAATTCGGACCCATGTTCATATAAACGTTTTTGTTTAGAATCACCCATACTAACTCCCCTAGAAGTTTGAACAATGAATTCTGAGACACCCTGTGTACATAGGGTGACGAAAAACAAATGATAGATAATGATACACATAATAGATCAGAGTATATTAATGCATTTTGTCCCTACGAACATGGGTCCGAATTTGAATGCTAACTGAGATATGAACAGAAATAAAAATGCCGCCACCAAGATCAACAAGTTAATAACTCAAGTTCTATAACATCTAGGATGATGAAATTTGGAGTAATAATAGGGTACATAAAACTGTGTATACCGTTAAAACTTGATTGTATTCTAACGAGAAGTTTCCGAGGTACGCATTCAAAATCGTAACAGTGCTCACATGCGAATACTTACCATGCGAATATCTATAGATCGTATTAAAATCAAATATACAGATTCGACTGTTGTGCTACACGTCGTACGATGGGCTTTAATGCTAACAAAAGTAAATGACGCGACAAAAGAAAACAATTAAAAACCTTCTTTCTTTTTAACAATATAACACCAATTATCTACTTCAATTCTACGTGTGGGAGATTCGAAAAATAGCTTTTATAATGGTTTGATGCGTGTAATAACAATTAGTAACAGTGTGAATAACGATTCCTAATAAATAGGGTAACAGCGCCGACGAAGCTAAAATTTCAGCTAATCACGGAAGTCGAAGAAGCCTTTGCGAATCCAATGGAGTATGGAAGTCGACAGCATCGATTGTCATGCAATGTTTGTGGTCCAAAATCATTTGAAGATCTTCGAAGAGTTTGTTGGTGTATTGCAAGATACTTTCCAGGAGGCTTCAAAAGCTCTAAGGCTGCTAAAGGACGATGAAGAATCGCATCGTTGCATGCGATGCGTGAAGTAATAGTGTTCCAGATTTGACAACTCAGACATCTATTTGCAGTCATTCTGGCATACTGTAAGTCCCCAGGATCCTAAACGAATGTGGAATAGTTGTGCAGACGCAGTTTCAGAAGACCATCAGCTTGTTAAGACATAGTCATAACATAGTCAAACTGCGTCTGAATACATGAGTCTTGCAAACAATTAAACGATACCGCAGTTTAAAATACAGCCAGCGCCATAACTCGGTATTAAAAATAAATTTTGTGGTATATAAAGTAGTTTTGTTACAATCATCGCTCAGCCAAAACCCCTGAAGCTAATTAGATTACCCTCTCAAGGGGTAAATTTCCAAAAATCATGAAACACGTCTTTCTTAATGGCATAAATACCAATTTTCATGGATTTAATCATAGTCTCACAAAAACTTACATCTCCTATTTGACCCCCTTAGGAGATTAATATCGTAAAATCCTTTCTTAAGTGAGCCTCAACATTATAAAATAAAACTACAGACCAAATTTCATATTAATAGCTTCAGCGGTTTCGTCTCGGCGATGATGAATCAGTCAATCAGTCAGGACATCTTATTTTATACTAGATGTTACCTGCAGGCTTCGCACTGCCCATGACTTAGCCGTTCTTAACTATACATTTCTAGGAAATCCTTAAAATGAGAGTTTGAAACTGAAGGCTTCAGGATTGGTTTTATACCTTTTCCTCATGTACTAACAACCTCTTTGTAAACAATATTCTTTGTCTTTTCTTCGGCTGAAGGATGAACAGACTATCAGGTGAGCTGACTCTGGGACAGGCTACGTACAACTGGCCATGGGAGAAACAGTCTCCTTCTGAGGTCTACGCCAGCCATCTTGAAACTCTACCCTTGTGTTTTGTTGATATTCATGGCGAAACATACTTTTACAGGGAAGTTCTTCAGCTAGTTGGCGAATACAGGGTAGAGGGTGATCTCGAATAACGTGTAGAAACTTGAGGGGGGGGGGAGGGGGAGGTTGATAGAGGGATCAAATCTAAACAACATTTCCCTCTTCCATTTTCATCTCTGGGGCATTGTTTTTGAGATAAAAAATCTTGGACGTCGCGTAGACATACTATGCCACTCACCCCCTGCTTCTGGAACACATCAAAATCATGATCAATCATGTAATAAAAAGAACAAAAACACATTGCATACAGTAAAAAAATGTGACTTGTTTTTTTATGAAACATGCAAATGTTTTACAATAACTGTTCTAATTGACTCCCTCTGGCATGAATGCATGCTTCACAATGTCGCCGCATGGACTGACGTATATACACGTTCAAAAGTTCTAGGTTCTTCGCGAATATGGTCCGCAGCTACGGCGATTCTGGCTACCAGCTTTTCATCGGATCCTACAGGTGTCTCGTATACTAGAGAAAGGAAGTAAAAACCTTTCTTTTTGTTTTTTATTTCCTTTCTCTATCCTCGAATACCAATGTCTTTAAGTGTCCCCACAGAATCCAAACAACTGTTTCCTGCAAGTAGGATTTCAACATTATTTATCTCAAAATCAATGCCCCAGAGAAAAAAATGAAAGAGGGAAATGTTGCTTATATTTGATCTCTCTATCCCCCCCTCAAGTTTGTACACGTTATTCGAGAACACCCTGTATAGGGGAAAATATCTTCGCATTGAATGATGGGTACAGCTGCCATTTTTTGAGGGCAAGAGGAAGGCAATCCTATACTGCTACTCATCGAAGTGCGCCGTTTTTGCCCGACTTGTTATTGTATAACGATGGTAACGAGTTGTTGCGTGTTTGGATGTATTGTATAACAATGGGATAAATTCAGAGCCATGGCAGTCATGGGTCTCGATGCCCTCAAAAGATGGCGGATATTCAATGTTTATGTTTTGATATTTCTCCCTAGACAGAGTCCGCCAAAATATGTATACACACTTTAGCAAAATAAAAATATAGAAAAGTTGTAACACTAAATTCATACAGGCATCAAGCGATGAATATAAGTCCTCTTTGACTTCTACAATTACGACAGCTGTTCAAAGTGATTATCTTAAGCGTTGAGATATTTTTGAATACGGCGAGGAGGAGCTTTAGCAGTAAAGCAGAAACGCATTTATACATTTATTAAAAAGAAATTAACCCCCCTCCTCCCCACCGAGTAGGGTAAGGCAAGTAGCAGATTCTGCAGTCATCTACTTTTACCCTTTTATCTGCATTTTTTACCCCTCAGGAAGTTTTTTAATCAAAAAATTAATTTTCTCGAACGTAATATGTAGAAAGTGTAAAAAAACTCGTATTTTCTTTCCTTTCTCATCATTTCCGAACATATGATATATCACATGCCATATGTTGCCATACTTCTAAAGACCAAGTGACTGCCACCCCCGCAAATCCGACCCCAGTGGAACAACTGGGCCTATACTTCACAGTAATGTAGATCTTGCCTAGAGAAATCTGGATACTGAATTTCACGCCTTTACGTACCTAAGTAGCACAGAGATATGTTGTCCTCTCTGAATCCCGCCCCCTAATTTCGACCCCAGTGTACCAATCAAAACCAAACTAAATAGTGCAGATGGACATGCCCATAGGAAGCTACATTCCGAATTTCAACCTTAAGCTACGTGTTCCTCGGTGCGACTATCACGATGATCGTTTAACGAGATCGTACAACGATTAAACGTTGAACGATAATCGTTGGTTGCCATTTTGCTCTGAGCGTCTGCGTTTTTTGATTTTTCACTAGTCGCGTCGAAATTCTAGAGGAAGGTTGTGTTTAACAGAATGAGTTGAGAAGACGTAAAAAATTAATAATTAAATGCCTTTTGGTTGAGGAGATGGAAGACGACATGTATAATGAAAAAGAGACAAAAAAATACCGTATGTCTGAGCTCATATGTAAATCGAAAAGAATCATTGATTCATTGATGTGAATTGCGAATAAAATGCCATGAACGTTTAAAAATCGATATTTTTTGACTACTTTGTGCACGAATTACACAATGTTGCATAATATAGTTATTGAATATAGTAAAATTTTGGGCAAAGTTAACTTTTAGTAACTGCGAGCACTGCGTGCACTGCAGGGAAGCATCCCTCAGAGACATCCAAATGAACAACTCATTCATAGCAACTGTTTCGTATCCGCCCTGCAGTGAAACATCACTTAAAGACGCCACTGTTGACCCATAATTTCGCAGAATTTTACTCTGAAGTTATTACTTATTATTAGAAATTAATAAAGTTTATTTATAATTCGTAAATATTTAACGATAATCAGTTAATATTATTGAAACGCTTAGTATAAGAATTTACAAAATTATTACTAATTAACAACTGATTTAAACATTTGATATATTAAAAAATATTACTAAATTGTAAAAAAAAAAAGTTGAGTGGGTCTTGTATGATTTTATTTGCGTAAAGTTACGGTCCTTTAAAACCACACAAAAGAATTCCGTGTTTCCATGTTTGTAAGATTACCAACAATTAAAACGCTCTTTTCTGATTCCGTAATCGTATAATTTCATACATTTAATACCAAATGAGTAAATAACCTAAATGTGTAAACACGGAGTTTCTTTGTGTGATTATAATCTTATTCCCATAAACGGCCGTCATTTTACGCAAATAAATACTAAACACAAACAAACCATCTGGTATAAATAATAATAATAATAATAATAATAATAATAATAATAATAATAATAAGAAGAAGAAGAAGAAGAAGAATGATAGGTAACAACAACAGGGAATAACCCACGAAATAAACTGGAAGGCCAAAGGCTCAAAAAGGGGATATTTAAGATACAAGTAAAAGAGAAATAACGTAATTAAAAAAAAGGACAATAAAAAAACAGAAAAACACGATTTTATTTATACAGATTAACAGAAATATAATAATAATTACAAAGATAAAAATTCAATAATAATAATAATAATTCAGTTCATGTACGGTGTTCACACAGCTAATTCATTCTTCATTCTAATGTCTGAGAGTGCACACAGATTTGAAGGTACATCAAAATTCGGGAATTTCCGCTTCAGTAACCGGAGAAAAACATTTTTACACCCTATCCAGTATACAAGACTGCATATTTGAACCCCCATTTTATAAAACAGAACAGTAGGACAAAATGGGTGCAAACTAGACTCCGATAGAGCCGAACATATGTAGAAGGGCACCGAAAATCGGCTCCATTGCGCACAATGGTACCAAGAGCTCTGTAAGCCTTCAGACGAACAGTCAACATGGGAATTATAGGAAAGAGTGCTATCATCGATTACGCCAAGATCACGGACACAGAGCTTGGCAACTTGCACATTTCCACAAACAGACTAGGAGAACTCGATAAAATTGGTCTTTTTTGTCATATTTGGTTGCATTAATTGCAAGATCATTCTGCTCACACCAATGACATATGCTATAAATTTCCTGCTGAAGCAGGTGAGCATTAAGACAATTATAATGTTACCAAAAAGTTTCACACCATCTGCATAAATCAATATATGGGAGTTTCTAATCACCTCTTGGAGGTCAGCAGTAAAGATAACAAATAATAAAGGTCCTAGGACAGAACCCTGTGGAAGACCACAGTGAGGCCTATAGGGCAGTGATGAATGATGTCGTATAGATACAACAAACTGTCGATCCAACAGGAAAGAGCGCATTATCCGAAGGAGTTCATCAACAATCCCATACGCACGCAATTTTTTAATTAGTAACTCATGATTGACTGAGTCGAACGCCTTTTGCATATCAAAGTAGACTACGTCAAGTTGCTGGCAGTGATCAAAAGCATCATGAGCATGAGTGGTGAGAGATACAAGATTGCTCACAACGGAACGTCGGGGAATGAAACCATATTAACAGGCAAGAACATGAGGAAGGACATGTTGTAGAAGATATTTATGAATGATGTTGTCAAAGACTTTGTCAGTGGGTGGAAGGATAGAGATCGGCCTATAGCTAGCAATGTCAGTCCGTTTGGCAGGAACCACAACCGCACTATTCCTTATTTTAGGATAGTGGCCAGCTTTTAGACACAAATTAAAGATCCGCCTAAGAGGAATAATTATGACATCTTGAAGGCCTTTGAGAAATAAAGGAAGGAACCTCTGTCGGAGAATTGCAAGACTTGGCCCGTAATCTATTAATGCCGTAGGCAACATCTCTATCAGTGAACTCCGTTAAGATGAGATTATCAATAGGGGGACAATAGGTAGGCAGTTCTCCGAGAATGTGTTGAAAGAAGTAGAGACAGTTTCACTGAAATGCTGGGCAAAACAGTTACTAATATCCAGTCCATCAGTAATGGTAAGACCAGTAGAGGTAGTGATATTAGTTATAGCTCGATCCTTTCTTTTGGAGTAGTAGTAAATCTGGTTATTTTTCTTATTACGGGAGTTATTCGCTACATGGTCTTACAGCGCAAATATAAAAATAATTCTGTTAATGAATAGGTCATAGCGTAGACACCGTATATGTAAACAGTAACAAAGACCCCAAGTATCAAATTTATTAAAGAAAAGCTGATGGATTATTTAAACACGATGCCTCAGATGTTTAAATGTTACAATACAGATACCCAATCCGTTTAAATAAATAATAAATGAAAACAGGAAAAAAAAAGAAAATTCCAGTCTGAGATCGCGACGCTCTGAGCAATTAAGTCATTGTTGACTGTAATGTAGGCTCGTGGCTTAATTTTTCATTTATCATTTATTGCAAAAAGCTGTAAATTTAATGTCATATTCACCCGGATGTACGACAATAATGAAAATACGTAGTATAAATTTTATGGCCAACGCCATCACCAAATAATTAATTCGGTAAATTAATATTAGAAAATAAATTAAAAAAGACCCCCCTCTCTAAATAGGAAAATAAAAACTCTAGTAAGTTCTGATAAAAAACCCAGATATTTTTCAAATAATTCGATAAAATAATGTATAAATTATAAAAAATCAGATAAAAACTAAGGTTTATTTCAAGGATATGTCCTCATTTGCGCTATTACTCTAGGAGTTTTGACTGCTGGGGTTTTTGCAGGATCCTACTTCAAACGAAACACAATCAAACAGATCGCGACCTAGTATTACCACGGTTATTAGAAGTTAGTGGTTGGTCAACTCCTCCTCAAAAGGCTATTAGCGCCAAAGGAGACCACCAGGTGGCATTGAATGAGACCAGTACATTTTTACTATACGTTGTAGCTGATTCAGCTACTAATTCAGTGAATTAAAGCAATTTTATTTAATTTTTTAAAACTTTATTTCATTTTACATAATCAAAAAATTAAATATAGGGAATATAAAATACAAAAGACAATCTTGGAATTCAGAACATCTTTTTTGTCATTACAAATTAGATAAAACGTCTTATATTTAATTAATAATAAATATATTTTTTTTAAATTATGAAAAATTGTAATTGTCGAATAATAATTTTTAATTTAATCAGTAAAATAAAAGAATTAAAAAAAGTAAATAAAATAGATATTGAATAACAAAAACAATTAACACCAATAGAATCAACACCAAATTAGTAAAATTTCTAGACGTTTTAATATACATCATAAATTTTTTTAATTAAATCATAAATAAAAATTCACTATCAGTATAAAGAATAATGTAAACAGCCAAACCTGATATCATGACCAAATTTTTACAATAGACATACCAAATACATTTATATGAAAATATTCCAATTATACCAACATTAGACAACATAAAAAAGAATTTAAAAAACATTTACTTTTATTAAAATATTAAAAATCATAAGAACTATCATTTATGTTTCATTAACAAAATTTATATCCAAACAAGTGAACCTATGGGTACTTCATTATCACCTATCATCATAAATATTTATATAAACCATATGGAATACTAATAATTAAATACCCCACAACATAAACAAAATATCTAAATTTAATTAAAATATTGAGAAGACATTTTAATTATCACCAGTAACTCTATACAAACAATAGTACAACACCCATTAACTTTTACAACCAATAACATGGAAAATAATAAAATCACAAAAAAATAATAAAATATTAATATTAATATTTGAGGTATAAGAAAAATCCAAATAAGGTCCACATTATCTATCAGAGAAGTCTGTACACCAAAACTTAATACTATCAAATAATTTCAATGAATAAAAAAAATCTAATCTCACCATAATATATACCCCAAATAATTAGTTATTTATATAATAAAAATAGAAGTTATTTTTATAATATTAATAGAAGTTATGTTATTTTTATTATTCATATAATAACAAAAATAGAAGTTATCAGTAACAAATACACAATAAAATTAATAGACGACTCATTCAAAACGACTCCAAAAACATACACAAAATAACCAAATTAAAAGGTATTCAAACATCATGCAATACAAAAACTTTTCATAAAACAGAAAAAAAAAATTAGAACAAATACCCAACATTAAATAATACCAAAATTAAAAAAATAACCGTGCTTAAAAATAAAAAAATAAGCAAAAGAAATGAGCATTGGCGAAGGTCTCCATTGAAACTAAGCTTAATGTATGGTGATCAATAGACTACTGACACATCGAAGCCACCTAGTGGGAGCAGTTTTCCCCAATTACGTTTTTAGCGTCGAGAACAAAGGAGTTGACCAACCACTAACTTCTAATAACCATGGTATTACCTAAGATATACAGATTCCGACGGTGTATATACAGAATTCATTTATGTGATACAAGACCCACTCAACTTATTTTTTTGTAATTTAGTAATCTTTTTTAATATATCAAATGTTTAAATCAGTTATTAATTAGTAATAATTTTGTAAATTCTTATACTTAGCGTTTCAATAAAATTAACTGATCGTTGTTAAATATTTACGAATTAAAATAAATTTTATTAATTTCTAATAGTAATTAATAATTTCAGAGTAAAATACTGCGAAATTATGGGTCAACAGTGGCGTCTTTAAGTGATGCTTCACTGCAGGGCGGATACGAGACGGTTGCTATGAATGAGTTGTTCATTTGGGTGTCTCTGAGGGATGCTTCTCTGCAGTGCACGCAGTGCTCGCAGTTACTAAAAGTCAACTTTGCCAAATTTTGTTCATTTTGTGGTGCACTTTCGTCAAAAATTTACATTGAAATTATTAAGTAATTATTAAAAGAAAATATACAAGTATTTAAATAACTAAAGAACAATTTGGTTTCCAACTTTATTGGCAATCTCAGCGCATATATTATCTTGACTCTTTGACCCTTGAAAGACGCATGTGACAGTGATGCGCCACTTCTTCGAGAATAATTTCATCATCAGTGTCAGAAAACGACTGCACATAGTCTTCTCACAACAAAAATCGTTAACGACTAACGATTATATTCACCCTTCTCCTGAACGACTATTCAAGACATACGATCATCGTTGACGATTTTCAGTGGCATGCCATTAGCTTGGTATTCTTTACATTCACTGTTTTAGCACGTGAATTCGACTTGAAGGGGTCCACGAAAAATTCTGAGAAGTTGATACAGCTGAGCTAAGACTTTGATGGTCATATTTCTGAAAACAGAATTTAACAAAGTTAATCCATTTTCAAGTTATCGTGCAAACGGCGGACGGCCAGACGGACGGACGGATAAACGTACAGACCAAGGGCGCATTCTTATAAGTAACTTTTATGCTAAAGCTTCTAATAATGAATCCGCTACACAGGCAAGCTGGGTATTGTAAAGTAGTTGTGCACTCAAGTCCATTTCAGTAAACAACGTTGTATGTCTTCCCCTGTGGCGCAAAAACACGTAGATTTCGACAGCTGATATTCGTAGACACATACCCGAATGCGACACACCACCTGAACATCGTTGCCGATCAGGTGCACCTGTTCTTGATGACTGTGTTCCCTGGTTGTGACGGACAGTTTCAGCAGGACAATGCTCCCTGTCACCGTGCTCGAAAGGTCTTGGACTGGTTTTAGGAACATGACGCGGCCTTCCACCCGCTTTAGTGGCCAGCTCTGTCGCCCGATCTCAACCCGATCGAGCATTTCTGGGATGAAGTGGAGAGAATCATCCGACGCCTTGCCACACTACCGTCCAACCTGCTCCAATTAAGGGGCGCTGAGATGTCAGCCTAGGCTGCTATTCCTCCGCAACGGTTTCAACACCTTGTTGAATCCATTCCAGCACGTGTTCAGGCAGTTCTTGCCGCTAAATGAGGCGCAACACGCTATTAGAGGGGTGTCTCTAATAAATTGGTCGTTCAGTGTAGATTATGAGCACTTGAGCAATCATGCGTCGACAAAGCGATTTCACGTGGACCACAGATGAAGAGAAACAGATGGGAAACTCTACCACGTGACTGGAAATCACTACGTCATTTTTCAATACTGGTTTCGCGGCGCTAGTGTAGACACAATTTTGAAAATAATAAATAAAATAATAACTTAGTTAATGTATTATTTCTTATATAATATTAAAACACATAAATTTGTATTCAAAAATAAAAAAATGTTTTACAAAAACGAAAAATTATTGATTTGTCACGTGATCACTCATGTGAAGCACTCATGTTTGTATTAGCTCGCCGTTGCTCGTGTCATAATATTAGCTCCACTCTAATACTATGCTCGTGTTAATCAGAGACCATCAATAAGAAATCTTGGTAATACAATAATAATTTCTTTTCATCTGTGATAATCCACCTTTCATCCTAGAACCGGTTTTCAAAGTTTTTAATTAACTTGAATTAAATTTTTTAAAATTCCGATGAAAAGAACGTTAAGCAACGTTTTTATATGACGTCATATAATAATCCATTTGCGGGAGAATGACGTAATTATGATTAAACCGATAGTAGCGCCGCGAAGTCAGGAGTGTTTTTAAGGAAAATTTCATTGGTTGACTTTCGTCACGTGATCTCAGAAAAGTTTCCCTTGCGGCTATAGGGAGTTTCCCCTCTGTTTCTTATTCCTCTGTGACGTGGACGTGCCGATGTTAAAATATCTAAAAGATGAGCGGAAAGTAACAATATATTCATTCTTGACAAATCGATTGTTATATGACATGCCATTGTCGTAGTATTCTTTACAGTCACTGTTTCTAGCACTTGAAGGGTTCAACGAAGAATTCTGAAAAGTTGATACGGCCGAGCTGACACTTTGAGGGACAAATTTCTGAAAACAGAATTTGAAAAACTTAATCCGTTTTCAGGTTATCGTGTGAACGACGGACGGCGGATAAACGTATAGCCCAAGCGTACATTCTTATAAGTAGGTTTTGCTAAAGCTCCTAATGAAAGGCAATGTTCTTATGTGTGTGCCCTATAGACTCAAAAACTACTCGACAGATTTCGCTGAAAATTTCACAGTTTCTTAGTTCGGGATTGTCTTAAGAGTGATTTGAAAGAAATCCGACAAGTAGCATTGTTATTTTTCCATTTAGGATGAAATAGGCTTGGCTTATGTTTGTTTGCTTGCATGTGCGAACAATCAGCCCGTCGTGTTTGCGTCAACAATCGGTTGGTCGTGTTTGTGTGCTGCGCCAACAATCGGTTGGTCGTGTTTGTGTGCTGCGCCAACAATCGTAGATGAAATTAATGCTGGCCGTAGCCGACGAATAAGACAGGCCCCGGCACTGAAAAGTCACCTGAGCATCTTTTTCGTTGGATACGATGCTTGCCTTAATTATAAAGAGGAGGATGATTATCTCCCTACGATTCACGTTTTAAGGGGGATAATTATAAAAGGTATTAAATAAAACAATCTATATAAATAAAAATAAAATCTTGTAAACATTCCAAGGAGGAGCTTTAGCAGGGAAGCAGAAATGCACTTATACATTTATTAAAAAGAA